>CM051238.1:249323066-249498066 GCA_027917425.1 Gastrophryne carolinensis
GAGAAGGACCATCTGTTTCAGTGAGGAACTGATGGTAGGGTAGAGCACAGAATAACTCCAGAATTATCCAAGGGTTGAAAGTTGGTAGGTCAGAGGTCAACATTCTCTCCAGAGATGGATTCATATTCAAATGATCAAGTCAAGTTCAGTTCAGATAGCAAGCTGGATAGTCTGAGAACAAACGAATGGTCAGTAACTGAACTTTGGTGGTCAACAAAGTGCACCCTAGCATTATCTATAATGGGCAAGGGCTAGTGGGACAAAGCAGACTTTACTTATCAGCTGTTAGACCACTTTTGTATGGTCAAGTTATAGGGATTCAAAAGGCAATGCCAAACGTTGGCCCATTGTGTAGGGCTACATCTGCCGTTTGTCCTAATCATTTTTCAATTTTTAAAGAGCTTTTGTTGCTGATATATATATATATATATATATTATTTTTTGTGGTGAATTTTTAGATGTATTGATATCTCTCTACAACTGGGTATCATCAGGGTGTGTGTAATACAATCACTTTCATTTCAGTTGTAATCAGGGCCATGTTGGGAAGAATTGTGAATGTAAAACTGGAGGAAAAACAAACGTGGAACTGGAACAGACCTGTCGAAAGGACAACACCTCTGCCGTCTGTTCCGGGTCGGGGGAGTGCATTTGTGGTCGATGTATCTGCCACAGACCTGAAGACCCTAAAAGACAAATATTTGGCCAATACTGTGAGTGTGATAACTGGAACTGTGAGATGTTTAACAACTCGGTTTGTGGAGGACATGGTGAGTTCAAACTTCATTTGTTTTGTATATTGTTTTAAACAAGCCAGAAAGCGTGGTTAATAGGTACGAGTGAAAGTATGAGTGAGAGTAAAGTTCGGGTTCGGTCAACCTGTGAAAAAAAGTTCAATTCAGTGATTAATTCAAATAGTTAACCCGCTGGGACTAGGAATGTCCTCACTAACGGTAGCATTGGCCATCTGTCTGTGGCCCCTGCCAAGGACTGTTTTAATGGAATGCCGCCAGCGATGGGACCGGGATAACGGGGACTGGTATGTTGTTCAGCAGCTTCCTGCTGCTGCATCCTTTAGGTATAGCTGGTTGATGGGCTGGTTGATCAGGCAACCCACTATTTATGTGCATTATTGTCCTCCTTAACTGAAGTAAATGGTGGGACCAGTTACTGTGACTGCACATATTCTGATCCAGGGGCATGCAAAACAGAATACTATTAAGGTATATATGGGAAAAATTCTGGTTAAGGGTTCTGACCTCTAGAAAGAAACTCAAGCAGCCAAGTGTCTTAAGCAAGCAACTGAAATATGGTGCAAACTACAAAAAAAGTTAGAGGTCCCTTTTTAGCCATAATAACAAAAATAATAAAGTAAATAATAAATTGTTTTTAGAAAAAAAGAAGAAACCCAGTTTATTGACTTTAAAAAGGAACAACCACCTCCTCAGAGGAGACACTAGGGCCAGTGGTCTCTCGGTTAATAAGGCATCCTGAATTGTGATGCCTCACTGTGTGAAACCTCTGGAATGCTCACCTCACCGGAGATCCCACAACGCATCTCCAGGCCATGGTCGCATGCTGTCTATAACTTTATCTGGGGCGCTAGGCATTTCTAAACGGCTAAGCTAGAGGTGAGTGGGAATGTGGCCAGTGATGCACATGCCTTTGATTGGCTGAACGGTCCATGCATGCATAGTGGGAATGAGAAAAAGCCCAGGATAGAGAAAATCTTGGGTTTTTGTTTTAAATATTTGCATATAATACTTACTTTCCTTAATGGGAGATTTTTTTGCATATATACTTGAAGCTGAAGAGGGGATTTTTAAATTCCTCTCAAAGTACAAAGTGTGACTCAAGCATTATATAGAGATGAATAAAGGGGGAGGGGGAGGGTTGTTCCACTAATACTATTGATACTAAATTCCCCAAATTTGGGACATGCAATGCAATATAATACATCTGCCTGTGAAGATGCCAACCTCCCTTTGGAACATTAAACAACGGGGGTTGATTCAGAGCCAGGTGAGAATTCTCACTTCTTTTTAGGAGAGAAAACTGCCATTGACTTTCATTGTTTACTAGGTGTAAATTCTCACCTGGCTCTAAATCACCCCCAAGGTAGATAGTAAATGTGAATGGCAGGTTTCTTGCCTAAAAAAGGAGTGAGAATTCTCAGCTGGCTCTGTGTTAACCCCAAGGAGTGATCCAGACAAGCTGACCCTCTTCCTGTGCGTGTTAGCTGATGGGGACCTGGTATTGAGGCCTTCATTTCCATACAGTTGCCACTGAGTGTGTAAACCCCCGTTACGTTAAGGCGTCCCTCTTGGTGTGGTCTCTCCTATATTTGAGTGCAAGGGACATGCAATGCAATATGATACATCAGAGGTACTCACCTGGGAAGTTTCCAACATCCCGTTGGAACACTACACAAGGAGAGATCCAGACAAGCTGAACCTCTCAATGGCAATTCAAACTGAGTAAAGGGGGGTTTGCTCCAGTAATATTATTTAAATGTATTTATTTGGGACCTGGGCACAAGGAATTTGCCCATTTAACACTCTCATTACTGTATAGAATTAAGCAAATAGGGTTTTCAATAACAAATTGAGGCTACTTGTCTTTTTTATTCTAAAAACACATTGCTATAGTTAGACTAGATTTTAGTTAGGGCTCTCTGTCATAATATAATAAGGCATGTGCTTTTTTGTAACACAGCTGCCAGAATTTTTGCCCAAATCTGGATCAAAGCATTCTGTAAATTTGCTGAATTGAATTTAAACTGAACTGTAGCAACAACACTAACGTGTACAAAAACAAAAGACTAAATATCAATGTTGCATATGCTGAAACTAGGGATGAGCGAATCGATCCGGACGAACCCGGATTCGATCCGAATTTCAGGAAAAATTCGATTCGGATCGAATCCGAATTTCCCCGCGATTCGATCGCTCGAAGTTTTCCTTTAACATCCATTCATTTACATTACAGGCATTCTAAGATGGCGGACGGGACATGTCCAGACATGTAAGCTGGGGCAGTGTATGCTGGGACAGTCACATGCAGCCTATCAGCAGCCAGCAAGCCCGGTGACGTCACAGCTGTATTTAAGGCCGGCCATCTTGCTTTCCAGCATCATTTCTCTATTGCATTCGTGACAGACAGAACGCTGTGTAGCTGAGGGAGAGACAGACAGTTAGACAGGCAGGGACAGACAGGGACAGGCTGGAGACAGGCAGGAGACAGACAGGAGACAGACAGAAAGTAAGCGAAAAACAGGGAAAGGAAGGGAAAATCGGAGGCTGTCAGTTTTTTTTTTTTTTTTCATCCAGCCTGCTTTGTTAGCGTTTTCAGGCTGCTTACACTAACTAACAGTGCATATATACTGAACTGATCTTAAGTCTGCTGTGAGGCATCCCATTCTGTGACTACACCAGCCTCTATTTAATAGCATAATAACCATTTGCACTTATTCTCATAGAAATCAGGCCTGATAAAGACACTTTTGCTGTGCATGCTCTCTGGTTTTTGTGGCATTCCATTCTGTGACAACACCAGCCTCTATTTAATAGCATAATAACCATTTGCACTTATTCTCATAGAAATCAGGCCTGATAAAGACACTTTTGCTGTGCATGCTCTCTGGTTTTTGTGGCATCCCATTCTGTGACAACACCAGCCTCTATTTAATAGCATAATAACCATTTGCACTTATTCTCATAGAAATCAGGCCTGATAAAGACACTTTTGCTGTGCATGCTCTCTGGTTTTTGTGGCATCCCATTCTGTGACAACACCAGCCTCTATTTAATAACATAATAACCATTTGCACTTATTCTCATAGGAATCAGGCCTGATAAAGACACTTTTGCTGGGCATGCTCTCTGGTTTTTGTGGCATCCCATTCTGTGACAACACCAGCCTCTATTTAATAGCATAATAACCATTTGCACTTATTCTCATAGAAATCAGGCCTGATAAAGACACTTTTGCTGGGCATGCTCTCTGGTTTTTGTGGCATCCCATTCTGTGACAACACCAGCCTCTATTTAATAGCATAATAACCATTTGCACTTATTCTCATAGAAATCAGGCCTGATAAAGACACTTTTGCTGGGCATGCTCTCTGGTTTTTGTGGCATCCCATTCTGTGACAACACCAGCCTCTATTTAATAGCATAATAACCATTTGCTCTTATTCTCATAGAAATCAGGCCTGATAAAGACACTTTTGCTGTGCATGCTCTCTGGTTTTTGTGGCATCCCATTCTGTGACAACACCAGCCTCTATTTAATAACATAATAACCATTTGCACTTATTCTCATAGAAATCAGGCCTGATAAAGACACTTTTGCTGGGCATGCTCTCTGGTTTTTGTGGCATCCAATTCTGTGACAACACCAGCCTCTATTTAATAGCATAATAACCATTTGCACTTATTCTCATAGAAATCAGGCCTGATAAAGACACTTTTGCTGGGCATGCTCTCTGGTTTTTGTGGCATCCCATTCTGTGACAACACCAGCCTCTATTTAATAGCATAATAACCATTTGCACTTATTCTCATAGAAATCAGGCCTGATAAAGACACTTTTGCTGGGCATGCTCTCTGGTTTTTGTGGCATCCCATTCTGTGACAACACCAGCCCCTATTTAATAGCATAATAACCATTTGCACTTATTCTCATAGAAATCAGGCCTGATAAAGACACTTTTGCTGGGCATGCTCTCTGGTTTTTGTGGCATCCCATTCTGTGACAACACCAGCCTCTATTTAATAGCATAATAACCATTTGCACTTATTCTCATAGAAATCAGGCCTGATAAAGACACTTTTGCTGTGCATGCTCTCTGGTTTTTGTGGCATCCCATTCTGTGACAACACCAGCCTCTATTTAATAGCATAATAACCATTTGCACTTATTCTCATAGAAATTAGGCCTGATAAAGACACTTTTGCTGGGCATAGTACTACTGGATCTTTTTTGGGGGCATCCCATTCTGTGACTAAAGCAGCCTCTGTTTAAGACCATATAAGCATTTGCTCTTATCATATTTGAAATTAGGCCTGATAAAGACACTTTTGCTGGGCATAGTACTACTGGATCTTTTTTGGGGGCATCCCATTCTGTGACTAAAGCAGCATCTGTTTAAGACCATATAAGCATTTGCTCTTATCATATTTGAAATTAGCCTGATAAAGACACTTTTGCTGGGCATAGTACTACTGGATCTTTTTTGGGGGCATCCCATTCTGTGACTAAAGCAGCCTCTGTTTAAGACCATATAAGCATTTGCTCTTATCATATTTGAAATTAGGCCTGATAAAGACACTTTTGCTGGGCATAGTACTACTGGATCTTTTTTGGGGGCATCCCATTCTGTGACTAAAGCAGCCTCTGTTTAAGACCATATAAGCATTTGCTCTTATCATATTTGAAATTAGCCTGATAAAGACACTTCTGCTGGGCATAGTACTACTGGATCTTTTTTGGGGGCATCCCATTCTGTGACTAAAGCAGCCTCTGTTTAAGACCATATAAGCATTTGCTCTTATCATATTTGAAATTAGGCCTGATAAAGACACTTTTGCTGGGCATAGTACTACTGGATCTTTTTTGGGGGCATCCCATTCTGTGACTAAAGCAGCCTCTGTTTAAGACCATATAAGCATTTGCTCTTATCATATTTGAAATTAGGCCTGATAAAGACACTTTTGCTGTGCATGCTCTCTGGTTTTTGTGGCATCCCATTCTGTGACAACACCAGCCTCTATTTAATAGCATAATAACCATTTGCACTTATTCTCATAGAAATTAGGCCTGATAAAGACACTTTTGCTGGGCATGCTCTCTGGTTTTTGTGGCATCCCATTCTGTGACAACACCAGCCTCTATTTAATAGCATAATAACCATTTGCACTTATTCTCATAGAAATCAGGCCTGATAAAGACACTTTTGCTGTGCATGCTCTCTGGTTTTTGTGGCATCCCATTCTGTGACAACACCAGCCTCTATTTAATAGCATAATAACCATTTGCACTTATTCTCATAGAAATCAGGCCTGATAAAGACACTTTTGCTGTGCATGCTCTCTGGTTTTTGTGGCATCCCATTCTGTGACAACACCAGCCTCTATTTAATAGCATAATAACCATTTGCACTTATTCTCATAGAAATTAGGCCTGATAAAGACACTTTTGCTGTGCATGCTCTCTGGTTTTTGTGGCATCCCATTCTGTGACAACACCAGCCTCTATTTAATAGCATAATAACCATTTGCACTTATTCTCATAGAAATTAGGCCTGATAAAGACACTTTTGCTGTGCATGCTCTCTGGTTTTTGTGGCATCCCATTCTGTGACAACACCAGCCTCTATTTAATAGCATAATAACCATTTGCACTTATTCTCATAGAAATCAGGCCTGATAAAGACACTTTTGCTGTGCATGCTCTCTGGTTTTTTGTGGCATCCCATTCTGTGACTACACCAGCCTCTATTTAATAGCATAATAACCATTTGCACTTATTCTCATAGAAATCAGGCCTGATAAAGACACTTTTGCTGTGCATGCTCTCTGGTTTTTGTGGCATCCCATTCTGTGACAACACCAGCCTCTATTTAATAGCATAATAACCATTTGCACTTATTCTCATAGAAATTAGGGCCTGATAAAGACACTTTTGCTGTGCATGCTCTCTGGTTTTTGTGGCATCCCATTCTGTGACTACACCAGCCTCTATTTAATAGCATAATAACCATTTGCACTTATTCTCATAGAAATCAGGCCTGATAAAGACACTTTTGCTGTGCATGCTCTCTGGTTTTTGTGGCATCCCATTCTGTGACTACACCAGCCTCTATTTAATAGCATAATAACCATTTGCACTTATTCTCATAGAAATCAGGCCTGATAAAGACACTTTTGCTGTGCATGCTCTCTGGTTTTTGTGGCATCCCATTCTGTGACTACACCAGCCTCTATTTAATAGCATAATAACCATTTGCACTTATTCTCATAGAAATTAGGCCTGATAAAGACACTTTTGCTGTGCATGCTCTCTGGTTTTTGTGGCATCCCATTCTGTGACAACACCAGCCTCTATTTAATAGCATAATAACCATTTGCACTTATTCTCATAGAAATTAGGCCTGATAAAGACACTTTTGCTGTGCATGCTCTCTGGTTTTTGTGGCATCCCATTCTGTGACAACACCAGCCTCTATTTAATAGCATTAGGGATGAGCGAATCGATCCGGACGAACCCGGATTCGATCCGAATTTCAGGAAAAATTCGATTCGGATCGAATCCGAATTTCCCCGCGATTCGATCACTCGAAGTTTTCCTTTAACATCCATTCATTTACATTACAGGCATTCTAAGATGGCGGGCGGGACATGTCTGGACATGTATCCCGCGCCAGTGCAAGCTGGGGCAGTCACATGCAGCCTATCAGCAGCCAGCAAGCCCGGTGACGTCACACAGCGGTATTTAACGGCGGCCATCTTGCTTTTCCTCATTTCTCTATTGCATTCGTGACAGACAGACAGAACGCTGTGTAGCTGAGGCAGTTAGACAGGGACAGACAGGGACAGACAGGGACAGGCTGGAGACAGGCAGGAGACAGGCAGGAGACAGACAGGAGACAGACAGAAAGCCAGGGAAAGGTAGGAAAAACGGAGCTGGCTGACAGGGAGATTTTTTTTTTTTCATCCAGCCTTTGTTAGCGTTTTCAGGCTGCTTATAGTAACTAACTGTGCATATATACTGAACTGATCTTAAGTCTGCTGTGAGGCATCCCATTCTGTGACTAAAGCAGCCTCTATTTAATAGCATAATAAACATTTGCACTTATTCTCATAGAAATCAGGCCTGATAAAGACACTTTTGCTGTGCATGCTCTCTGGTTTTTGTGCCACTGGCATCCCATTCTGTGACTAAAGCAGCCTCTATTTAATAGCATAATAAACATTTGCACTTATTCTCATAGAAATCAGGCCTGATAAAGACACTTTTGCTGTGCATGCTCTCTGGTTTTTGTGCCACTGGCATCCCATTCTGTGACTAAAGCAGCCTCTATTTAATAGCATAATAAACATTTGCACTTATTCTCATAGAAATCAGGCCTGATAAAGACACTTTTGCTGTGCATGCTCTCTGGTTTTTGTGCCACTGGCATCCCATTCTGTGACTAAAGCAGCCTCTATTTAATAGCATAATAAACATTTGCACTTATTCTCATAGAAATCAGGCCTGATAAAGACACTTTTGCTGTGCATGCTCTCTGGTTTTTGTGCCACTGGCATCCCATTCTGTGACTAAAGCAGCCTCTATTTAATAGCATAATAAACATTTGCACTTATTCTCATAGAAATCAGGCCTGATAAAGACACTTTTGCTGTGCATGCTCTCTGGTTTTTGTGCCACTGGCATCCCATTCTGTGACTAAAGCAGCCTCTATTTAATAGCATAATAAACATTTGCACTTATTCTCATAGAAATCAGGCCTGATAAAGACACTTTTGCTGTGCATGCTCTCTGGTTTTTGTGCCACTGGCATCCCATTCTGTGACTAAAGCAGCCTCTATTTAATAGCATAATAAACATTTGCACTTATTCTCATAGAAATCAGGCCTGATAAAGACACTTTTGCTGTGCATGCTCTCTGGTTTTTGTGCCACTGGCATCCCATTCTGTGACTAAAGCAGCCTCTATTTAATAGCATAATAAACATTTGCACTTATTCTCATAGAAATCAGGCCTGATAAAGACACTTTTGCTGTGCATGCTCTCTGGTTTTTGTGCCACTGGCATCCCATTCTGTGACTAAAGCAGCCTCTATTTAATAGCATAATAAACATTTGCACTTATTCTCATAGAAATCAGGCCTGATAAAGACACTTTTGCTGTGCATGCTCTCTGGTTTTTGTGCCACTGGCATCCCATTCTGTGACTAAAGCAGCCTCTATTTAATAGCATAATAAACATTTGCACTTATTCTCATAGAAATCAGGCCTGATAAAGACACTTTTGCTGTGCATGCTCTCTGGTTTTTGTGCCACTGGCATCCCATTCTGTGACTAAAGCAGCCTCTATTTAATAGCATAATAAACATTTGCACTTATTCTCATAGAAATCAGGCCTGATAAAGACACTTTTGCTGTGCATGCTCTCTGGTTTTTGTGCCACTGGCATCCCATTCTGTGACTAAAGCAGCCTCTATTTAATAGCATAATAAACATTTGCACTTATTCTCATAGAAATCAGGCCTGATAAAGACACTTTTGCTGTGCATGCTCTCTGGTTTTTGTGCCACTGGCATCCCATTCTGTGACTAAAGCAGCCTCTATTTAATAGCATAATAAACATTTGCACTTATTCTCATAGAAATCAGGCCTGATAAAGACACTTTTGCTGTGCATGCTCTCTGGTTTTTGTGCCACTGGCATCCCATTCTGTGACTAAAGCAGCCTCTATTTAATAGCATAATAAACATTTGCACTTATTCTCATAGAAATCAGGCCTGATAAAGACACTTTTGCTGTGCATGCTCTCTGGTTTTTGTGCCACTGGCATCCCATTCTGTGACTAAAGCAGCCTCTATTTAATAGCATAATAAACATTTGCACTTATTCTCATAGAAATCAGGCCTGATAAAGACACTTTTGCTGTGCATGCTCTCTGGTTTTTGTGGCCCCGGCATCCCATTCTGTGACTAAAGCAGCCTCTATTTAATAGCATAATAAACATTTGCACTTATTCTCATAGAAATCAGGCCTGATAAAGACACTTTTGCTGTGCATGCTCTCTGGTTTTTGTGCCACTGGCATCCCATTCTGTGACTAAAGCAGCCTCTATTTAATAGCATAATAAACATTTGCACTTATTCTCATAGAAATCAGGCCTGATAAAGACACTTTTGCTGTGCATGCTCTCTGGTTTTTGTGCCACTGGCATCCCATTCTGTGACTAAAGCAGCCTCTATTTAATAGCATAATAAACATTTGCACTTATTCTCATAGAAATCAGGCCTGATAAAGACACTTTTGCTGTGCATGCTCTCTGGTTTTTGTGCCACTGGCATCCCATTCTGTGACTAAAGCAGCCTCTATTTAATAGCATAATAAACATTTGCACTTATTCTCATAGAAATCAGGCCTGATAAAGACACTTTTGCTGTGCATGCTCTCTGGTTTTTGTGCCACTGGCATCCCATTCTGTGACTAAAGCAGCCTCTATTTAATAGCATAATAAACATTTGCACTTATTCTCATAGAAATCAGGCCTGATAAAGACACTTTTGCTGTGCATGCTCTCTGGTTTTTGTGCCACTGGCATCCCATTCTGTGACTAAAGCAGCCTCTATTTAATAGCATAATAAACATTTGCACTTATTCTCATAGAAATCAGGCCTGATAAAGACACTTTTGCTGTGCATGCTCTCTGGTTTTTGTGCCACTGGCATCCCATTCTGTGATTAAAGCAGCCTCTATTTAATAGCATAATAAACATTTGCACTTATTCTCATAGAAATCAGGCCTGATAAAGACACTTTTGCTGTGCATGCTCTCTGGTTTTTGTGCCACTGGCATCCCATTCTGTGACTAAAGCAGCCTCTATTTAATAGCATAATAAACATTTGCACTTATTCTCATAGAAATCAGGCCTGATAAAGACACTTTTGCTGTGCATGCTCTCTGGTTTTTGTGCCACTGGCATCCCATTCTGTGACTAAAGCAGCCTCTATTTAATAGCATAATAAACATTTGCACTTATTCTCATAGAAATCAGGCCTGATAAAGACACTTTTGCTGTGCATGCTCTCTGGTTTTTGTGCCACTGGCATCCCATTCTGTGACTAAAGCAGCCTCTATTTAATAGCATAATAAACATTTGCACTTATTCTCATAGAAATCAGGCCTGATAAAGACACTTTTGCTGTGCATGCTCTCTGGTTTTTGTGCCACTGGCATCCCATTCTGTGACTAAAGCAGCCTCTATTTAATAGCATAATAAACATTTGCACTTATTCTCATAGAAATCAGGCCTGATAAAGACACTTTTGCTGTGCATGCTCTCTGGTTTTTGTGCCACTGGCATCCCATTCTGTGACTAAAGCAGCCTCTATTTAATAGCATAATAAACATTTGCACTTATTCTCATAGAAATCAGGCCTGATAAAGACACTTTTGCTGTGCATGCTCTCTGGTTTTTGTGCCACTGGCATCCCATTCTGTGACTAAAGCAGCCTCTATTTAATAGCATAATAAACATTTGCACTTATTCTCATAGAAATCAGGCCTGATAAAGACACTTTTGCTGTGCATGCTCTCTGGTTTTTGTGCCACTGGCATCCCATTCTGTGACTAAAGCAGCCTCTATTTAATAGCATAATAAACATTTGCACTTATTCTCATAGAAATCAGGCCTGATAAAAACACTTTTGCTGTGCATGCTCTCTGGTTTTTGTGCCACTGGCATCCCATTCTGTGACTAAAGCAGCCTCTATTTAATAGCATAATAAACATTTGCACTTATTCTCATAGAAATCAGGCCTGATAAAGACACTTTTGCTGTGCATGCTCTCTGGTTTTTGTGCCACTGGCATCCCATTCTGTGACTAAAGCAGCCTCTATTTAATAGCATAATAAACATTTGCACTTATTCTCATAGAAATCAGGCCTGATAAAGACACTTTTGCTGTGCATGCTCTCTGGTTTTTGTGCCACTGGCATCCCATTCTGTGACTAAAGCAGCCTCTATTTAATAGCATAATAAACATTTGCACTTATTCTCATAGAAATCAGGCCTGATAAAGACACTTTTGCTGTGCATGCTCTCTGGTTTTTGTGCCACTGGCATCCCATTCTGTGACTAAAGCAGCCTCTATTTAATAGCATAATAAACATTTGCACTTATTCTCATAGAAATCAGGCCTGATAAAGACACTTTTGCTGTGCATGCTCTCTGGTTTTTGTGCCACTGGCATCCCATTCTGTGACTAAAGCAGCCTCTATTTAATAGCATAATAAACATTTGCACTTATTCTCATAGAAATCAGGCCTGATAAAGACACTTTTGCTGTGCATGCTCTCTGGTTTTTGTGCCACTGGCATCCCATTCTGTGACTAAAGCAGCCTCTATTTAATAGCATAATAAACATTTGCACTTATTCTCATAGAAATCAGGCCTGATAAAGACACTTTTGCTGTGCATGCTCTCTGGTTTTTGTGCCACTGGCATCCCATTCTGTGACTAAAGCAGCCTCTATTTAATAGCATAATAAACATTTGCACTTATTCTCATAGAAATCAGGCCTGATAAAGACACTTTTGCTGTGCATGCTCTCTGGTTTTTGTGCCACTGGCATCCCATTCTGTGACTAAAGCAGCCTCTATTTAATAGCATAATAAACATTTGCACTTATTCTCATAGAAATCAGGCCTGATAAAGACACTTTTGCTGTGCATGCTCTCTGGTTTTTGTGCCACTGGCATCCCATTCTGTGACTAAAGCAGCCTCTATTTAATAGCATAATAAACATTTGCACTTATTCTCATAGAAATCAGGCCTGATAAAGACACTTTTGCTGTGCATGCTCTCTGGTTTTTGTGGCCCCGGCATCCCATTCTGTGACTAAAGCAGCCTCTATTTAATAGCATAATAAACATTTGCACTTATTCTCATAGAAATCAGGCCTGATAAAGACACTTTTGCTGTGCATGCTCTCTGGTTTTTGTGCCACTGGCATCCCATTCTGTGACTAAAGCAGCCTCTATTTAATAGCATAATAAACATTTGCACTTATTCTCATAGAAATCAGGCCTGATAAAGACACTTTTGCTGTGCATGCTCTCTGGTTTTTGTGCCACTGGCATCCCATTCTGTGACTAAAGCAGCCTCTATTTAATAGCATAATAAACATTTGCACTTATTCTCATAGAAATCAGGCCTGATAAAGACACTTTTGCTGTGCATGCTCTCTGGTTTTTGTGCCACTGGCATCCCATTCTGTGACTAAAGCAGCCTCTATTTAATAGCATAATAAACATTTGCACTTATTCTCATAGAAATCAGGCCTGATAAAGACACTTTTGCTGTGCATGCTCTCTGGTTTTTGTGCCACTGGCATCCCATTCTGTGACTAAAGCAGCCTCTATTTAATAGCATAATAAACATTTGCACTTATTCTCATAGAAATCAGGCCTGATAAAGACACTTTTGCTGTGCATGCTCTCTGGTTTTTGTGCCACTGGCATCCCATTCTGTGACTAAAGCAGCCTCTATTTAATAGCATAATAAACATTTGCACTTATTCTCATAGAAATCAGGCCTGATAAAGACACTTTTGCTGGCCAAAGGCCTACTGGACCCTGCCAGCTCGATTCCTGCCCGGGGCATCCCATTCTGTGACTAAAGCAGCCTCTGTTTAAGACCATATAAGCATTTGCTCTTATCATATTTGAAATTAGCCTGATAAAGACACTTTTGCTGGGCATAGCACTACTTGTCCCTGCCAGGGCATCCCATTCTGTGACTAAAGCAGCCTCTGTTTAAGACCATATAAGCATTTGCTCTTATCATATTTGAAATTAGCCTGATAAAGACACTTTTGCTGGGCATAGCACTACTTGTCCCTGCCAGGGCATCCCATTCTGTGACTAAAGCAGCCTCTGTTTAAGACCATATAAGCATTTGCTCTTATCATATCTGAAATTAGCCTGATAAAGACACTTTTGCTGGGCATAGTACTACTGGATCTTTTTTGGGGGCATCCCATTCTGTGACTAAAGCAGCCTCTGTTTAAGACCATATAACCATTTGCTCTTATTATATTTGAAATTAGCCTGATAAAGACACTTTTGCTGGGCATAGCACTACTTGTCCCTGCCAGGTGTACTTACTGCTGGTTTTTAGGGCATCCCATTCTGTGACTACACCAGCCTTTATTTAAGAACCTAACCATTTGCACCTATTCTAATTGAAATTAGGCATGATAAAGACACTTTTGCTGTGCATAGTCTTACTGCTGCCTGCCAGGTGCTCTCTGGTTTTTGGGACATCCCATTCTGTAACATACCATTAGCCTCTGCATTTACTGTAAGCTGCACAGTTATTTAAAGAAATTTGGCCTGTATGAGCCTGCTAACACACTGCTGCTGTGTGCATATATACTGATCTCAAGTCTGCTTGGGGCATCCCATTCTGTAACATACCATTAGCCTCTGCATTTACTGTAAGCTGCACAGTTATTTAAAGAAATTTGGCCTGTATGAGCCTGCTAACACACTGCTGCTGTGTGCATATATACTGATCTCAAGTCAGCTTTGGGGCATCCCATTCTGTAACATACCATTAGCCTCTGCATTTACTGTAAGCTGCACAGTTATTTAAAGAAATTTGGCCTGTATGAGCCTGCTAACACACTGCTGCTGTGTGCATATATACTGATCTCAAGTCATCTTTGGGGCATCCCATTCTGTAACATACCATTAGCCTCTGCATTTACTGTAAGCTGCACAGTTATTTAAAGAAATTTGGCCTGTATGAGCCTGCTAACACACTGCTGCTGTGTGCATATATACTGATCTCAAGTCAGCTTTGGGGCATCCCATTCTGTAACATACCATTAGCCTCTGCATTTACTGTAAGCTGCACATTTATTTAAAGAAATTTGGCCTGTATGAGCCTGCTAACACACTGCTGCTGTGTGCATATATACTGATCTCAAGTCTGCTTGGGGCATCCCATTCTGTAACATACCATTAGCCTCTGCATTTACTGTAAGCTGCACAGTTATTTAAAGAAATTTGGCCTGTATGAGCCTGCTAACACACTGCTGCTGTGTGCATATATACTGATCTCAAGTCTGCTTGGGGCATCCCATTCTGTAACATACCATTAGCCTCTGCATTAACTGTAAGCTGCACAGTTATTTAAAGAAATTTGGCCTGTATGAGCCTGCTAACACACTGCTGCTGTGTGCATATATACTGATCTCAAGTCTGCTTGGGGCATCCCATTCTGTAACATAACATAACCTACCTACCATACTAAGCAGCTCTCTTATTTAAACTAAGCAGGCCTCTTGGAGGCTGAGTGTCCACTTTTGGGTGTGCATTTATATTCGGTTTCATATACAGTGGGGTATCCCAATTTGTAAGATAACCTACCCCAACCATGTAAACTAAATAGGCCTGTTGCAGCCTGAGTTTCTCTGCTTGCGTATGGCCTGCATTACAATCTGTCTCTTTCAATGACACTGCTGCCTGGGGTATCCCAATTTGTAAGATAACCTACCCCAACCATGTAAACTAAAGGTTACGTCCTTCCAGAAGGAAAACTTATGCCGAACACTATTTTTGTTAGGGGCATTGACCTTTGGATTGATCGGCATGAAATTAATTTTTTTTTTTCAAAGTATGGCGCTGTGAAGAAGGTCAAAATGATGTCTCATACTTGGATTATTGTTACTTTTTGTTCAGCTTGAAATATAACAGGCCACACGGGCATCCCAAGGCACATGCTATTTTAAACCTATCTGTTATACAACATAAGCGTTGATCAGGCTACTTCAGTTTGCACTTGTTTTTGACTGATTTTAATAAACCAGGCCGCAGGGCACCCCAATGCTGCACCTTGCACCCTATCTGGTATACAACATAAGCGTTGATCAGCATCAGCTTCATTAAGCTACTTCAGTTTGCACTTCCTTTTTGACTGCTTTCATTTAACCAGGCCGCAGGGCACCCCAAAGCTGCACCTTGCACCCTACCTGTTTATACTAAATAAGCATCTACAGCCTCAGCTTTATTAAGTTATTGCATTTTGAATTGGTTTTGGTCTGCTTTAAATACACCAGGCCGCAGGGCATCCCAAACCTGCATGTTGCACCCCATCTGTTATACTAAATAAGCGTTGATCAGCATCAGCTTTATTAAGCTATTGCATTTTGCATTGGTTTTTGTACTGCTGCCAAAACACTAGCCCATATGGGCATCCCAAACCAGCACATGTCACCCTATCTGTTATACTAAATAAGCTTCTACAGGCCCTTTTTTTATTTATTTATTTTTATTTATATAGAGCTGCAATAGCTTATATTGTGAGGTTAATTTGCCATTTTGCAGCATAATATAGAGCAGCCCCTGTGTAAATCTGAGGGGCAATAGCTTATATAGTGAGGTAAATTTGCCATTTTGCTTCGTTATATAGAGCAGCCCAGTTGCCATCTAAATCAACTACTGTCCGGCCAGTACAGCTTTTCCAGGGCAAACTCTGCTAGTTGCGGGCACAAGTCAAGTTTGGCTTCCCAGCAAATCCAGTGGATCTTGAAGGTGTGTTGGCATGGTCATGTCAAGGTATGACATGACCTGCTGTTTGAGGTCCAGCTCCAGGTCTTCCTGCTGCTCATGAGTAGACTCACTATGCGGGTGTAGAAAGCTACTCACTAGCGACTGAAGACTGAGGTTGCTGCTGATGGAGCTGCTGCTGCTCCTTCCACCCCCCCAGCAGCCATGGCAGTGGAAGGTGATCGCAAAGTTCCCCTAGAGTCAGACCTGCGGGAGTATGGGCCATGGCGCAAATAGACATCGCCCAACTGACTACGTGGGATGTCTCTGTAGTAGGTCAGTTTTTCCTCCCTCTCAGTGGGCGTAAAAAATGCCCCCATTTTGTGCCGGAAGCGAGGGTCCAATAAGTTGGAGAGCCAGAAGTCTTCCCGCTGACAAATGGAGACAATTCTGCGCTCACTAGTACGCATGCATGTGAGCATGCATCGTGCCATTTGTGCAAGTGACTCGGAGGGACTACCTGTCTCCATCTCCACTGTAAACTGCCATGGTGTGTCTGGGTCCTCTGTCTCGCCTTACTCACAACCCTCTAGCTCCTGTGGCTGCACCTCCTCTCCTGTCAGATGACTAGATAAAATGGTCATTTTGTGAAACCTAAACTGTGGTTTGCTGTGCCCCACCCCCTCCTCCTCCTCCACTTCAGCCCCCACAGGCTTCATGTGGCTGTGAAATGTATGTGCCATGTCTCCAGTGCCCTGACCAGCCATGCTTTCCAACATGTGTTGTAGTACATGAAGCAGTGGAATCTCATCGTTCATCTCATAGTCCTGGCAACTGACTAATAATGTAGCTTCCTCAAAGGGCCTAAACAAACGGTCGGTGTCACGTATGAGCTGCCAATGGTTTACATTGAATTTACACAGGGGTGTCCCCCTATCCGTTTGGATCATCCAGAAATCCGTGATGGCTTTTCTCTGTTCCTATAGTGCAGTGGTCCTCAACCCTGTCCTCAAGGCCCACCAACATGTCATGTTTTTTGGATCTCCAAATAGCCAGCTCTATTGCTCTGCAGCTGCACTAATTACTCCACCTGAGCATCTTTGTGGAGATCTGCAAAGCCTGGCCTGTTGGTGGGCCTTGAGGACAGGGTTGGGGACCACTGCTATAGTGGATCCTGCATATGGAGGGTGGAATTCCAACGGGTGGAAACATCGCAAATCAGACTATGGTGGGGTACACCTTTGTGACGCTGAGGCTCAATAAGGTTGTGCTTGGTGGTGTAGGAGTGCCAGAAGTGCATGCTAACTTTCTTTCCCGTTGTTCGGATGTCTTTCAGATGGGGGCAAGACTTCAAAACTAGACTGAACACGTGTGCCATGTCAGGACGCATGACTCTGGCTTCCTTGTCGCAGCGCAAACAAGATGTTCTTCCAAGTGTCAGTCACCATGGGTCCAAATTTGCAGTTTTCGTGGATTAAGCAATGCTTTCATGGATTGAGTTCTCATTTTTAGTAGTTCCTCCCATGTGTGACTCTGATGGTCAAGGAAAACCATGTGAAGAACAGCGTGAAACAACAATCACCAAGGGGGCCTAAAAGGATATATATTGTCCACCATGAGTCTATAGTTACAGCTCCAGGCGTAGACAACACTGTGCACTTTGGTACACACTGACAGGCTAAAGGACTGGCCCACCTTCTGTTCAACAACCATGCCATGTGACTCTCCACCTCGGCTCGGCACAAGCCATCAGTTCTCTGAAAGGTCCACCACTGGGTAATGCAGCAGGCTGGACTTATGGTGACGCTGTCTGAGAGGAGAAATCCCTCAGACATCAAGATTAAAAATTCCAAGAATTTTTGAGGGCTAATTATTCAGAGGCAAATGATAGCTAGTTGTTTCTGATTTAATTGCAAGGTGGAAACACACCCTCAAACAAAACTTCACTTTCGCAATACTATTGCATTTGTCTATTCATAATTTTATGTATATACACTAACTAACCTACTTTTTCTCCACAGGATGCTGCATGGAACACTGCCACATCGCTGAGTAGCTGATTTTTCCTACCAACAGTCCGCAATAATTCACTGCTGCTGCCGCCGCCACCGCCGCAGACTCCAGGGACCCTCTTCCACTACCTCGGCTTGCAACACCTCCTCCCACGACACTCTCCTCATCACTAGTTGCCGGATAGTGGAAGAAGAGGCGAGTGTCTCCTCCACTTCTTGGCTGGGCAGTAGCTGCTGAATTTTATGATTATCAGATCTTGGATATCAGATCAATGGATAGTGGAGCTGAACCCAAAGCATAACAGGCAGACAGTTGACTGGGGGTGTCAGATGCCACTTGTGATGCAGTGGACTGCTTTTGCAGCACTTCCAGACAAAGTTGCTTCATTGGCTGACACAATGACTGGTAAAGCTGTGGAACATATGGTTGAAAAGCAAGAATAACCATTTGTTTTTATATGAAAAAGACCCTGGTTTATACAGACTTTTTTTTTCCAGAGACTGCCCTGCGTGGAAATGAATGGCGCATGGATCAGCCAAGCTTTCCTCCCAACAATGCCTGATGTATTCCAGTAGATTGATGACGGGGCCAGACCAAGAAAGATGGATCGTGCAAAACAGATTTAAGGCGCTGCTCTCAAGTTACAGACATTCCTCCGCATCGGACCACAAGTAAGTATTGATAAAAAATCCTTTACGTTACTCTTACTTTTTATTAATATTCTTCGGATAAGACGGATCAGACATGATTCCAGATTAAAAATTCCAAGAATTTTTGAGGGCTAATTAGTCAGAGGCAATGACACCTTCTTGTTTCTGATTTAATTAAAAGGTGGAAACACACCCTCAAACAAAACTTCACTTTGGCAAACTTTTGCATTTGTTTATTCATAATTTTATGTAGATATTACTAACTAAGCTACTTTTTCTCCACATGACTCTCCACAGGGTGTGATTCATCCAATTTTTGGGCTCCTGAGGCCAACCCCAGGGTCTGTTTAAAGTAATGTTTGGGCTCCTGCTGCTGCTGCTGCCAACTTCTGCCAACTCCAGGGTGTGATTCATCCAATTTTTGGGCTCCTGAAGCCAACTCCAGTGTATATTTGGGCTCCTGCTGCTGCTACTGTCAACTCCTGCCAACTCCAGGGTGTGATTCATCCAATTTTTGGGCTCCTGAGGCCAACTCCAGTGTATATTTGGGCTCCTGCTGCTGCTACTGTCAACTCCTGCCAACTCCAGGGTGTGATTCATCCAATTTTTGGGCTCCTGAAGCCAACTCCAGTGTATATTTGGGCTCCTGCTGCTGCTGCTGCCAACTTCTGCCAACTCCAGGGTGTGATTCATCCAATTTTTGGGCTCCTGAAGCCAACTCCAGTGTATATTTGGGCTCCTGCTGCTGCTGCTGCCAACTTCTGCCAACTCCAGGGTGTGATTCATCCAATTTTTGGGCTCCTGAGGCCAACTCCAGTGTATATTTGGGCTCCTGCTGCTGCTACTGTCAACTTCTGCCAACTCCAGGGTGTGATTCATCCAATTTTTGGGCTCCTGAGGCCAACTCCAGTGTATATTTGGGCTCCTGCTGCTGCTACTGTCAACTCCTGCCAACTCCAGGGTGTGATTCATCCAATTTTTGGGCTCCTGAGGCCAACTCCAGTGTATATTTGGGCTCCTGCTGCTGCTACTGTCAACTCCTGCCAACTCCAGGGTGTGATTCATCCAATTTTTGGGCTCCTGAGGCCAACTCCAGTGTATATTTGGGCTCCTGCTGCTGCTACTGTCAACTTCTGCCAACTCCAGGGTGTGATTCATCCAATTTTTGGGCTCCTGAAGCCAACTCCAGTGTATATTTGGGCTCCTGCTGCTGCTACTGTCAACTCCTGCCAACTCCAGGGTGTGATTCATCCAATTTTTGGGCTCCTGAGGCCAACTCCAGTGTATATTTGGGCTCCTGCTGCTGCTACTGTCAACTTCTGCCAACTCCAGGGTGTGATTCATCCAATTTTTGGGCTCCTGAAGCCAACTCCAGTGTATATTTGGGCTCCTGCTGCTGCTACTGTTAACTCCTGCCAACTCCAGGGTGTGATTCATCCAATTTTTGGGCTCCTGAGGCCAACTCCAGTGTATATTTGGGCTCCTGCTGCTGCTACTGTCAACTCCTGCCAACTCCAGGGTGTGATTCATCCAATTTTTGGGCTCCTGAGGCCAACTCCAGTGTATATTTGGGCTCCTGCTGCTGCTACTGTCAACTCCTGCCAACTCCAGGGTGTGATTCATCCAATTTTTGGGCTCCTGAGGCCAACTCCAGTGTATATTTGGGCTCCTGCTGCTGCTACTGTCAACTCCTGCCAACTCCAGGGTGTGATTCATCCAATTTTTGGGCTCCTGAGGCCAACTCCAGTGTATATTTGGGCTCCTGCTGCTGCTACTGTCAACTTCTGCCAACTCCAGGGTGTGATTCATCCAATTTTTGGGCTCCTGAGGCCAACTCCAGTGTATATTTGGGCTCCTTCTGCCCCTCATAGTGATGCCACTTCAACTCTCTGCAATTGTGCCGCTCTGCGATTCTATTAGCGATGCCTCTGATCTGCATGTGATATTTCTTCAAAGTATTATTTAACAAACCCAGCACGCATCCTGTGCGTGTTACAGCAAGGCTGAATGGTTTACAACCCTATTGAGGCTGTAGGAGGCTCAGAAATAGCCGTTTTTAATAGCGATTCGTCGCGAATTTATTCGGGTCGAAACGATTTTTGTCGGAAAATTCGGCGAATCAGTCGAATCGAATTTTTCAAAAGTTCGCTCATCTCTAAATAGCATAATAACCATTTGCACTTATTCTCATAGAAATTAGGCCTGATAAAGACACTTTTGCTGTGCATGCTCTCTGGTTTTTGTGGCATCCCATTCTGTGACAACACCAGCCTCTATTTAATAGCATAATAACCATTTGCACTTATTCTCATAGAAATTAGGCCTGATAAAGACACTTTTGCTGTGCATGCTCTCTGGTTTTTGTGGCATCCCATTCTGTGACAACACCAGCCTCTATTTAATAGCATAATAACCATTTGCACTTATTCTCATAGAAATCAGGCCTGATAAAGACACTTTTGCTGTGCATGCTCTCTGGTTTTTGTGGCATCCCATTCTGTGACTACACCAGCCTCTATTTAATAGCATAATAACCATTTGCACTTATTCTCATAGAAATTAGGCCTGATAAAGACACTTTTGCTGTGCATGCTCTCTGGTTTTTGTGGCATCCCATTCTGTGACTACACCAGCCTCTATTTAATAGCATAATAACCATTTGCACTTATTCTCATAGAAATCAGGCCTGATAAAGACACTTTTGCTGTGCATGCTCTCTGGTTTTTGTGGCATCCCATTCTGTGACTACACCAGCCTCTATTTAATAGCATAATAACCATTTGCACTTATTCTCATAGAAATCAGGCCTGATAAAGACACTTTTGCTGTGCATGCTCTCTGGTTTTTGTGGCATCCCATTCTGTGACTACACCAGCCTCTATTTAATAGCATAATAACCATTTGCACTTATTCTCATAGAAATCAGGCCTGATAAAGACACTTTTGCTGTGCATGCTCTCTGGTTTTTGTGGCATCCCATTCTGTGACTACACCAGCCTCTATTTAATAGCATAATAACCATTTGCACTTATTCTCATAGAAATCAGGCCTGATAAAGACACTTTTGCTGGGCATAGCACTACTGGTCCCAGCCAGGTCCACTTCTTTTTTGGGGGCATCCCATTCTGTGACTATAGCAGCCTCTGTTAAAGACCATATAACCATTTGCTCTTATTATATTTGAAATTAGCCTGATAAAGACACTTTTGCTGGGCATAGCACTACTGGACCCTGCAAGGGCATCCCATTCTGTGACTATAGCAGCCTCTGTTAAAGACCATATAACCATTTGCTCTTATTATATTTGAAATTAGCCTGATAAAGACACTTTTGCTCGGCATAGTACTTCTGGACCCTGCAAGGGCATCCCATTCTGTGACTATAGCAGCCTCTGTTTAAGACCATATAACCATTTGCTCTTATTATATTTGAAATTAGGCCTGATAAAGACACTTTTGACGGGCATAGCACTACTGGATCCTGCCAGGGCATCCCATTCTGTGACTATAGCAGCCTCTGTTTAAGATCATATAACCATTTGCTCTTATTATATTTGAAACTAGGCCTGATAAAGACACTTTTGCTGGGCATAGCACTACTTGTCCCTGCCAGGTGTACTTACTGCTGGTTTTTAGGGCATCCCATTCTGTGACTACACCAGCCTCTATTTAAGAACCTAACCATTTGCACCTATTCTAATTGAAATTAGGCATGATAAAGACACTTTTGCTGTGCATAGTCTTACTGCTGCCTGCCAGGTGTTCTCTGGTTTTTGGGACATCCCATTCTGTAACATACCATTAGCCTCTGCATTAACTGTAAGCTGCACAGTTATTTAAAGAAATTTGCCCTGTATGAGCCTGCTAACACACTGCTGCTGTGTGCATATATACTGATCTCAAGTCAGCTTTGGGGCATCCCATTCTGTAACATACCATTAGCCTCTGCATTAACTGTAAGCTGCACAGTTATTTAAAGAAATTTGGCCTGTATGAGCCTGCTAACACACTGCTGCTGTGTGCATATATACTGATCTCAAGTCAGCTTTGGGGCATCCCATTCTGTAACATACCATTAGCCTCTGCATTAACTGTAAGCTGCACAGTTATTTAAAGAAATTTGGCCTGTATGAGCCTGCTAACACACTGCTGCTGTGTGCATATATACTGATCTCAAGTCAGCTTTGGGGCATCCCATTCTGTAACATACCATTAGCCTCTGCATTTACTGTAAGCTGCACAGTTATTTAAAGAAATTTGGCCTGTATGAGCCTGCTAACACACTGCTGCTGTGTGCATATATACTGATCTCAAGTCTGCTTGGGGCATCCCATTCTGTAACATACCATTAGCCTCTGCATTAACTGTAAGCTGCACAGTTATTTAAAGAAATTTGGCCTGTATGAGCCTGCTAACACACTGCTGCTGTGTGCATATATACTGATCTCAAGTCTGCTTGGGGCATCCCATTCTGTAACATACCATTAGCCTCTGCATTAACTGTAAGCTGCACAGTTATTTAAAGAAATTTGCCCTGTATGAGCCTGCTAACACACTGCTGCTGTGTGCATATATACTGATCTCAAGTCTGCTTGGGGCATCCCATTCTGTAACATACCATTAGCCTCTGCATTAACTGTAAGCTGCACAGTTATTTAAAGAAATTTGCCCTGTATGAGCCTGCTAACACACTGCTGCTGTGTGCATATATACTGATCTCAAGTCTGCTTGGGGCATCCCATTCTGTAACATACCATTAGCCTCTGCATTTACTGTAAGCTGCACAGTTATTTAAAGAAATTTGGCCTGTATGAGCCTGCTAACACACTGCTGCTGTGTGCATATATACTGATCTCAAGTCAGCTTTGGGGCATCCCATTCTGTAACATACCATTAGCCTCTGCATTTACTGTAAGCTGCACAGTTATTTAAAGAAATTTGGCCTGTATGAGCCTGCTAACACACTTCTGCTGTGTGCATATATACTGATCTCAAGTCTGCTTGGGGCATCCCATTCTGTAACATACCATTAGCCTCTGCATTAACTGTAAGCTGCACAGTTATTTAAAGAAATTTGGCCTGTATGAGCCTGCTAACACACTGCTGCTGTGTGCATATATACTGATCTCAAGTCTGCTTGGGGCATCCCATTCTGTAACATACCATTAGCCTCTGCATTAACTGTAAGCTGCACAGTTATTTAAAGAAATTTGGCCTGTATGAGCCTGCTAACACACTGCTGCTGTGTGCATATATACTGATCTCAAGTCTGCTTGGGGCATCCCATTCTGTAACATACCATTAGCCTCTGCATTAACTGTAAGCTGCACAGTTATTTAAAGAAATTTGCCCTGTATGAGCCTGCTAACACACTGCTGCTGTGTGCATATATACTGATCTCAAGTCTGCTTGGGGCATCCCATTCTGTAACATACCATTAGCCTCTGCATTAACTGTAAGCTGCACAGTTATTTAAAGAAATTTGGCCTGTATGAGCCTGCTAACACACTGCTGCTGTGTGCATATATACTGATCTCAAGTCTGCTTGGGGCATCCCATTCTGTAACATACCATTAGCCTCTGCGTTAACTGTAAGCTGCACAGTTATTTAAAGAAATTTGGCCTGTATGAGCCTGCTAACACACTGCTGCTGTGTGCATATATACTGATCTCAAGTCAGCTTTGGGGCATCCCATTCTGTAACATACCATTAGCCTCTGCATTTACTGTAAGCTGCACAGTTATTTAAAGAAATTTGGCCTGTATGAGCCTGCTAACACACTGCTGCTGTGTGCATATATACTGATCTCAAGTCAGCTTTGGGGCATCCCATTCTGTAACATACCATTAGCCTCTGCATTAACTGTAAGCTGCACAGTTATTTAAAGAAATTTGGCCTGTATGAGCCTGCTAACACACTGCTGCTGTGTGCATATATACTGATCTCAAGTCTGCTTGGGGCATCCCATTCTGTAACATACCATTAGCCTCTGCGTTAACTGTAAGCTGCACAGTTATTTAAAGAAATTTGGCCTGTATGAGCCTGCTAACACACTGCTGCTGTGTGCATATATACTGATCTCAAGTCTGCTTGGGGCATCCCATTCTGTAACATAACATAACCTACCTACCATACTAAGCAGCTCTCTTATTTAAACTAAGCAGGCCTCTTGGAGGCTGATTGTCCACTTTTGGGTGTGCATTTATATTCGGTTTCATATACAGTGGGGTATCCCAATTTGTAAGATAACCTACCCCAACCATGTAAACTAAATAGGCCTGTTGCAGCCTGAGTTTCTCTGCTTGCGTATGGCCTGCATTACAATCTGTCTCTTTCAATGACACTGCTGCCTGGGGTATCCCAATTTGTAAGATAACCTACCCCAACCATGTAAACTAAAGGTTATGTCCTTCCAGAAGGAAAACTTATGCCGAACACTATTTTTGTTAGGGGCATTGACCTTTGGATTGATCGGCATGAAATTAAGGTTTTTTTTTCAAAGTATGGCGCTGTAAAGAAGGTCAAAATTATGTCTCATACTTGGATTATTGTTACTTTTTGTTCAGCTTGAAATATACCAGGCCACACGGGCATCCCAAGGCACATGCTATTTTAACCCTATCTGGTATACAACATAAGCGTTGATCAGGATCAGCTTCATTAAGCTACTTCAGTTTGCACTTCCTTTTGGACTGCTTTCATTTAACCAGGCCGCAGGGCACCCCAAAGCTGCACCTTGCACCCTACCTGTTTATACTAAATAAGCATCTACAGCCTCAGCTTTATTAAGTTATTGCATTTTGAATTGGTTTTGGACTGCTTTAAATACACCAGGCCGCAGGGCATCCCAAACCTGCATGTTGCACCCCATCTGTTATACTAAATAAGCGTTGATCAGCATCAGTTTTATTAAGCTATTGCATTTTGCATTGGTTTTTGTACTGCTGCCAAAACACTAGCCCATATGGGCATCCCAAACCAGCACATGTCACCCTATCTGTTATACAAAATAAGCTTCTACAGGCCCTTTTTTTATTTATTTATTTTTATTTATATAGAGCTGTAATAGCTTATATTAATTTGTGAGGTAAATTTGCCATTTTGCAGCATAATATAGAGCAGCCCCTGTGTAAATCTGAGGGGCAATAGCTTATATAGTGAGGTAAATTTGCCATTTTGCTTCGTTATATAGAGCAGGCCCTGTGTAAATCTGAGGGGCAATAGCTTATATTGTGAGGTAAATTTGCCATTTTGCAGCATAATATAGAGCAGCCCCTGTGTAAATCTGAGGGGCAATAGTTTATATTATGAGGTAAATTCATGGTTTTGCACCATTATATGGAGCAGGCCCTGTGTAAATCTGAGGGGCAATAGCTTATATTGTGAGGTAAATTTGCCATTTTGCTTCATTATATAGAGCAGCCCAGTTGCCATCGAAATCAACTACTGTCCGGCCAGTACAGCTTTTCCAGGGCAAACTCTGCTAGTTGCGGACATAAGTCAAGTTTGGCTTCCCAGCAAATCCAGTGGATCCTGAAGGTGTGTTGGCATGGTCATGTCAAGGTATGACATGACCTGCTGTTTGAGGTCCAGCTCCAGGTCTTCCTGCTGCTCATGAGTAGACTAACTATGCGGGTGTAGAAAGCTACTCACTAGCGACTGAAGACTGAGGCTGCTGCTGATGGAGCTGCTGCTGCTGCTGCTCCTTCCACCCCCCCCAGCAGCCATGGCAGTGGAAGGTGATCGCAGAGGTCCCCCCGAGTCAGACCTGCGGGAGTATGGGCCATGGCACAGATAGACATCGCCCAACTGACTACGTGGGATGTCTCTGTAGTAGGTCAGTTTTTCCTCCCTCTCAGTGGGCGTAAAAAATGCCCCCATTTTGTGCCGGAAGCGAGGGTCCAATAAGTTGGAGAGCCAGAAGTCTTCCCGCTGACAAATGGAGACAATTCTGCGCTCACTAGTACGCAAGCATGTGAGCATGCATCGTGCCATTTGTGCAAGTGACTCGGAGGGACTACCTGTCTCCATCTCCACTGTAAACTGCCACGGTGTGTCTGGGTCCTCTGTCTCGCCTTCCTCACAACCCTCTAGCTCCTGTGGCTGCACCTCCTCTCCTGTCAGATGACTAGATAAAATGGTCATTTTGTGAAACCTAAACTGTGGTTTGCTGTGCCCCACCCCCTCCTCCTCCTCCACTTCAGCCCCCACAGGCTTCATGTGGCTGTGAAATGTATGTGCCATGTCTCCAGTGCCCTGACCAGCCATGCTTTCCAACATGTGTTGTAGTACATGAAGCAGTGGAATCTCATCGTTCATCTCATAGTCCTGGCAACTGACTAATAATGTAGCTTCCTCAAAGGGCCTGAGCAAACGGTCGGTGTCACGTATGAGCTGCCAATGGTTTACATTGAATTTACACAGGGGTGTCCCCCTATCCGTTTGGATCATCCAGAAATCCGTGATGGCTTTTCTCTGTTCCTATAGTGCAGTGGTCCTCAACCCTGTCCTCAAGGCCCACCAACATGTCATGTTTTTTGGATCTCCAAATAGCCAGCTCTATTGCTCTGCAGCTGCACTAATTACTCCACCTGAGCATCTTTGTGGAGATCTGCAAAGCCTGGCCTGTTGGTGGGCCTTGAGGACAGGGTTGGGGACCACTGCTATAGTGGATCCTGCATATGGAGGGTGGAATTCCAACGGGTGGAAACATCGCAAATCAGACTATGGTGGGGTACACCGTTGTGACGCTGAGGCTCAATAAGGTTGTGCTTGGTGGTGTAGGAGTGCCAGAAGTGCATGCTAACTTTCTTTCCTGTTGTTCGGATGTCTTTCAGATGGGGGCAAGACTTCAAAACTAGACTGAACACGTGTGCCATGTCAGGACGCATGACTCTGGCTTCCTTGTCGCAGCGCAAACAAGATGTTCTTCCAAGTGTCAGTCACCATGGGTCCAAATTTGCAGTTTTCGTGGATTAAGCAATGCTTTCATGGATTGAGTTCTCATTTTTAGTAGTTCCTCCCATGTGTGACTCTGATGGTCAAGGAAAACCATGTGAAGAACAGCGTGAAACCACAATCACCAAGGGGGCCTAAAAGGATATATATTGTCCACCATGAGTCTATAGTTACAGCTCCAGGCGTAGACAACACTGTGCACTTTGGTACACACTGACAGGCTAAAGGACTGGCCCACCTTCTGTTCAACAACCATGCCATGTGACTCTCCACCTCGGCTCGGCACAAGCCATCAGTTCTCTGAAAGGTCCACCACTGGGTAATGCAGCAGGCTGGACTTATGGTGACGCTGTCTGAGAGGAGAAATCCCTCAGACATCAAGATTAAAAATTCCAAGAATTTTTGAGGGCTAATTATTCAGAGGCAAATGATAGCTAGTTGTTTCTGATTTAATTGCAAGGTGGAAACACACCCTCAAACAAAACTTCACTTTTGCAATACTATTGCATTTGTCTATTCATAATTTTATGTATATACACTAACTAACCTACTTTTTCTCCACAGGATGCTGCATGGAACACTGCCACATCGCTGAGTAGCTGATTTTTCCTACCAACAGTCCGCAATAATTCACTGCTGCTGCCGCCGCCACCGCCGCAGACTCCAGGGACCCTCTTCCACTACCTCGGCTTGCAACACCTCCTCCCACGACACTCTCCTCATCACTAATTGCCGGATAGTGGAAGAAGAGGCGAGTGTCTCCTCCACTTCTTGGCTGGGCAGTAGCTGCTGAATTTTATGATTATCAGATCTTGGATATCAGATCAATGGATAGTGGAGCTGAACCCAAAGCATAACAGACAGACAGTTGACTGGGGGTGTCAGATGCCACTTGTGATGCAGTGGACTGCTTTTGCAGCACTTCGAGACAAAGTTGCTTCATTGGCTGACACAATGACTGGTAAAGCTGTGGAACATATGGTTGAAAAGCAAGAATAACCATTTGTTTTTATATGAAAAAGACCCTGGTTTATACAGACTTTTTTTTTCCAGAGACTGCCCTGCGTGGAAATGAATGGCGCATGGATCAGCCAAGCTTTCCTCCCAACAATGCCTGATGTATTCCAGTAGATTGATGACGGGGCCAGACCAAGAAAGATGGATCGTGCAAAACAGATTTAAGGCGCTGCTCTCCAGTTACAGACATTCCTCCGCATCGGACCACAAGTAAGTATTGATAAAAAATCCTTTACGTTACTCTTACTTTTTATTAATATTCTTCGGATAAGACGGATCAGACATGATTCCAGATTAAAAATTCCAAGAATTTTTGAGGGCTAATTAGTCAGAGGCAATGATACCTTCTTGTTTCTGATTTAATTAAAAGGTGGAAACACACCCTCAAACAAAACTTCACTTTGGCAAACTTTTGCATTTGTTTATTCATAATTTTATGTAGATATTACTAACTAAGCTACTTTTTCTCCACATGACTCTCCACAGGGTGTGATTCATCCAATTTTTGGGCTCCTGAAGCCAACTCCAGTGTCTCTTTAAAGTAATATTTGGGCTCCTGCTGCTGCTGCTGCCAACTCCAGGGTGTGATTCATCCAATTTTTGGGCTCCTGAAGCCAACCCCAGTGTCTCTTTAAAGTAATGTTTGGGCTCCTGCTGCTGCTGCTGCTGCCAACTCCAGGGTGTGATTCATCCAATTTTTGGGCTCCTGAAGCCAACCCCAGGGTCTCTTTAAAGTAATATTTGGGCTCCTGCTGCTGCTGCCAACTCCAGGGTGTGATTCATCCAATTTTTGGGCTCCTGAAGCCAACTCCAGTGTCTCTTTAAAGTAATATTTGGGCTCCTGCTGCTGCTGCTGCCAACTCCAGGGTGTGATTCATCCAATTTTTGGGCTCCTGAAGCCAACCCCAGGGTCTCTTTAAAGTAATGTTTGGGCTCCTGCTGCTGCTGCCAACTCCAGGGTGTGATTCATCCAATTTTTGGGCTCCTGAAGCCAACCCCAGGGTCTCTTTAAAGTAATATTTGGGCTCCTGCTGCTGCTGCCAACTCCAGGGTGTGATTCATCCAATTTTTGGGCTCCTGAAGCCAACTCCAGTGTCTCTTTAAAGTAATATTTGGGCTCCTGCTGCTGCTGCTGCCAACTTCTGCCAACTCCAGGGTGTGATTCATCCAATTTTTGGGCTCCTGAAGCCAACCCCAGGGTCTCTTTAAAGTAATATTTGGGCTCCTGCTGCTGCTGCCAACTCCAGGGTGTGATTCATCCAATTTTTGGGCTCCTGAAGCCAACTCCAGTGTCTCTTTAAAGTAATATTTGGGCTCCTGCTGCTGCTGCTGCCAAATTCACCCAACTCCAGGGTGTGATTCATCCGATTTTTGGGCTCCTGAAGCCAACCCCAGGGTCTCTTTAAAGTAATGTTTGGGCTCCTGCTGCTGCTGCCAACTCCAGGGTGTGATTCATCCAATTTTTGGGCTCCTGAAGCCAACCCCAGGGTCTCTTTAAAGTAATGTTTGGGCTCCTGCTGCTGCTGCCAACTCCAGGGTGTGATTCATCCAATTTTTGGGCTCCTGAAGCCAACTCCAGTGTCTCTTTAAAGTAATATTTGGGCTCCTGCTGCTGCTGCTGCCAACTTCTGCCAACTCCAGGGTGTGATTCATCCAATTTTTGGGCTCCTGAAGCCAACCCCAGGGTCTCTTTAAAGTAATGTTTGGGCTCCTGCTGCTGCTGCCAACTCCAGGGTGTGATTCATCCAATTTTTGGGCTCCTGAAGCCAACCCCAGGGTCTCTTTAAAGTAATATTTGGGCTCCTGCTGCTGCTACTGCCAACTTCTGCCAACTCCAGGGTGTGATTCATCCAATTTTTGGGCTCCTGAAGCCAACTCCAGTGTCTCTTTAAAGTAATATTTGGGCTCCTGCTGCTGCTGCTGCCAACTTCTGCCAACTCCAGGGTGTGATTCATCCAATTTTTGGGCTCCTGAAGCCAACCCCAGGGTCTGTTTAAAGTAATGTTTGGGCTCCTGCTGCTGCTGCCAACTCCAGGGTGTGATTCATCCAATTTTTGGGCTCCTGAAGCCAACCCCAGGGTCTCTTTAAAGTAATATTTGGGCTCCTGCTGCTGCTGCCAACTCCAGGGTGTGATTCATCCAATTTTTGGGCTCCTGAAGCCAACTCCAGTGTCTCTTTAAAGTAATATTTGGGCTCCTGCTGCTGCTGCTGCCAACTTCTGCCAACTCCAGGGTGTGATTCATCCAATTTTTGGGCTCCTGAAGCCAACCCCAGGGTCTCTTTAAAGTAATATTTGGGCTCCTGCTGCTGCTACTGCCAACTTCTGCCAACTCCAGGGTGTGATTCATCCAATTTTTGGGCTCCTGAAGCCAACCCCAGGGTCTCTTTAAAGTAATATTTGGGCTCCTGCTGCTGCTGCCAACTCCAGGGTGTGATTCATCCAATTTTTGGGCTCCTGAAGCCAACTCCAGTGTCTCTTTAAAGTAATATTTGGGCTCCTGCTGCTGCTGCTGCCAACTTCTGCCAACTCCAGAGTGTGATTCATCCAATTTTTGGGCTCCTGAAGCCAACCCCAGGGTCTCTTTAAAGTAATGTTTGGGCTCCTGCTGCTGCTGCCAACTCCAGGGTGTGATTCATCCAATTTTTGGGCTCCTGAAGCCAACTCCAGTGTCTCTTTAAAGTAATATTTGGGCTCCTGCTGCTGCTGCTGCCAACTTCTGCCAACTCCAGGGTGTGATTCATCCAATTTTTGGGCTCCTGAAGCCAACCCCAGGGTCTCTTTAAAGTAATATTTGGGCTCCTGCTGCTGCTACTGCCAACTTCTGCCAACTCCAGGGTGTGATTCATCCAATTTTTGGGCTCCTGAAGCCAACCCCAGGGTCTGTTTAAAGTAATGTTTGGGCTCCTGCTGCTGCTGCCAACTCCAGGGTGTGATTCATCCAATTTTTGGGCTCCTGAAGCCAACCCCAGGGTCTCTTTAAAGTAATATTTGGGCTCCTGCTGCTGCTGCCAACTCCAGGGTGTGATTCATCCAATTTTTGGGCTCCTGAAGCCAACTCCAGTGTCTCTTTAAAGTAATATTTGGGCTCCTGCTGCTGCTGCTGCCAACTCCAGGGTGTGATTCATCCAATTTTTGGGCTCCTGAAGCCAACCCCAGTGTCTCTTTAAAGTAATATTTGGGCTCCTGCTGCTGCTGCTGCCAACTCCAGGGTGTGATTCATCCAATTTTTGGGCTCCTGAAGCCAACCCCAGGGTCTCTTTAAAGTAATATTTGGGCTCCTGCTTCTGCTACTGCCAACTTCTGCCAACTCCAGGGTGTGATACATCCAATTTTTGGGCTCCTGAAGCCAACCCCAGGGTCTCTTTAAAGTAATATTTGGGCTCCTGCTGCTTCTGCCAACTCCAGGGTGTGATTCATCCAATTTTTGGGCTCCTGAAGCCAACTCCAGTGTCTCTTTAAAGTAATATTTGGGCTCCTGCTGCTGCTGCTGCCAAATTCTGCCAACTCCAGGGTGTGATTCATCCAATTTTTGGGCTCCTGAAGCCAACCCCAGGGTCTGTTTAAAGTAATGTTTGGGCTCCTGCTGCTGCTGCCAACTCCAGGGTGTGATTCATCCAATTTTTGGGCTCCTGAAGCCAACCCCAGGGTCTCTTTAAAGTAATGTTTGGGCTCCTGCTGCTGCTGCCAACTCCAGGGTGTGATTCATCCAATTTTTGGGCTCCTGAAGCCAACTCCAGTGTCTCTTTAAAGTAATATTTGGGCTCCTGCTGCTGCTGCTGCCAACTTCTGCCAACTCCAGGGTGTGATTCATCCAATTTTTGGGCTCCTGAAGCCAACCCCAGGGTCTCTTTAAAGTAATGTTTGGGCTCCTGCTGCTGCTGCCAACTCCAGGGTGTGATTCATCCAATTTTTGGGCTCCTGAAGCCAACCCCAGGGTCTCTTTAAAGTAATATTTGGGCTCCTGCTGCTGCTACTGCCAACTTCTGCCAACTCCAGGGTGTGATTCATCCAATTTTTGGGCTCCTGAAGCCAACTCCAGTGTCTCTTTAAAGTAATATTTGGGCTCCTGCTGCTGCTGCTGCCAACTTCTGCCAACTCCAGGGTGTGATTCATCCAATTTTTGGGCTCCTGAAGCCAACCCCAGGGTCTGTTTAAAGTAATGTTTGGGCTCCTGCTGCTGCTGCCAACTCCAGGGTTTGATTCATCCAATTTTTGGGCTCCTGAAGCCAACCCCAGGGTCTCTTTAAAGTAATATTTGGGCTCCTGCTGCTGCTGCCAACTCCAGGGTGTGATTCATCCAATTTTTGGGCTCCTGAAGCCAACTCCAGTGTCTCTTTAAAGTAATATTTGGGCTCCTGCTGCTGCTGCTGCCAACTTCTGCCAACTCCAGGGTGTGATTCATCCAATTTTTGGGCTCCTGAAGCCAACCCCAGGGTCTCTTTAAAGTAATGTTTGGGCTCCTGCTGCTGCTACTGCCAACTTCTGCCAACTCCAGGGTGTGATTCATCCAATTTTTGGGCTCCTGACGCCAACCCCAGGGTCTCTTTAAAGTAATATTTGGGCTCCTGCTGCTGCTACTGCCAACTTCTGCCAACTCCAGGGTGTGATTCATCCAATTTTTGGGCTCCTGAAGCCAACCCCAGGGTCTGTTTAAAGTAATGTTTGGGCTCCTGCTGCTGCTGCCAACTCCAGGGTGTGATTCATCCAATTTTTGGGCTCCTGAAGCCAACCCCAGGGTCTCTTTAAAGTAATATTTGGGCTCCTGCTGCTGCTGCCAACTCCAGGGTGTGATTCATCCAATTTTTGGGCTCCTGAAGCCAACTCCAGTGTCTCTTTAAAGTAATATTTGGGCTCCTGCTGCTGCTGCTGCCAACTCCAGGGTGTGATTCATCCAATTTTTGGGCTCCTGAAGCCAACCCCAGTGTCTCTTTAAAGTAATATTTGGGCTCCTGCTGCTGCTGCTGCCAACTCCAGGGTGTGATTCATCCAATTTTTGGGCTCCTGAAGCCAACCCCAGGGTCTCTTTAAAGTAATATTTGGGCTCCTGCTGCTGCTACTGCCAACTTCTGCCAACTCCAGGGTGTGATTCATCCAATTTTTGGGCTCCTGAAGCCAACCCCAGGGTCTCTTTAAAGTAATATTTGGGCTCCTGCTGCTGCTGCCAACTCCAGGGTGTGATTCATCCAATTTTTGGGCTCCTGAAGCCAACTCCAGTGTCTCTTTAAAGTAATATTTGGGCTCCTGCTGCTGCTGCTGCCAAATTCTGCCAACTCCAGGGTGTGATTCATCCAATTTTTGGGCTCCTGAAGCCAACCCCAGGGTCTCTTTAAAGTAATGTTTGGGCTCCTGCTGCTGCTGCCAACTCCAGGGTGTGATTCATCCAATTTTTGGGCTCCTGAAGCCAACCCCAGGGTCTCTTTAAAGTAATGTTTGGGCTCCTGCTGCTGCTGCCAACTCCAGGGTGTGATTCATCGAATTTTTGGGCTCCTGAAGCCAACTCCAGTGTCTCTTTAAAGTAATATTTGGGCTCCTGCTGCTGCTGCTGCCAACTTCTGCCAACTCCAGGGTGTGATTCATCCAATTTTTGGGCTCCTGAAGCCAACCCCAGGGTCTCTTTAACCCTTTAACCGCCAGCCTACCTTGAGATTTTGTCACCCTTTGTTGCCAGACCATTTTGCACTATTTTGCGCTCCCCTTGTTCAACTGTGATTTTTGAGGGGATTTCCAGGGATTTCCCAGGAAAATGATATATTGTTTTTTTCAGCAGAGTCTGGGCTTTAACATGAAATGTCTTGTTTGTCATTTGTTAGGTGTATTCTTAATATTTTTGGGTGAAATATGTGCAAAAAAAAAAAAAAAAAAAAATTTTTACATATTGTAGTTTTTTTTGGAATAAAAAATGTAAGTTTGTCAATAAAATCTTATTGCGTGTGAAATCCCAATTTCTCCCGGTTACAGCGGTACCACATATGTATAGGTAGACACCCTTTCCTGCCCAGGAGACTCCCCCAAACTGAAACAGCACTTTAGGAGATTTTCAGATAAAATACAACTATGCTATGCAATATGCGCACCTTGCGGTTTTTCCAGAAAAACAACCCTTTACATTTAAAATACCCCCAACAAACTATATATTCTCTGGAAGTACACACCTCAGGCTTTCTAGGCGTACCAGGCTTGTGGATGTGGCCATAGTTTTCTGGAAGTAATCCCTCAACGTAATCTTTGGTTGCAAAGAGTTTCCCTAAAAAAAGGATAAAAAAGCAGAATCAAAGCCACATTTTCCTAAAAAAACTATATACAAACAAGAAAAATCAAGTTTAATCTGAAAAAGCAACATCTCCTGAACAGAACGATACCCAACATGCATAGGTTCTGTCAAGGGAAGAGTTGCCAAACACCCCAAAGTAAAGCATGCGCATAACGGTAATTTTACTTGAAAATTTCAGCTCTGCAGACAAAGTGCGCACCTTGCGATTTTTCAACCAAAACAACCCTTTACATTTGGAATATCCCCCATAAACCATATATTCCCTGAAAGTACACACGTTAAGCTTTCTAAGGGTACCCAGCTTGTTGTAGTGGGCTCATCTTTCTGGAATTAATTCCTCAAAGAATTCTTTGGTTGCGCAGGGTTTCCCTAAAAAATTTATAAAAAAGCTGAATAAAAAACACCTTTTCCTAAAATATAAATATGCAAACCAGAAAAAACAAGCTAAGTCTGAAAACGCAAGGTCCCCCGAACAGAACAATACCCAACATGCATAGGTACTATTAACCCTTTTAATTGCCAGCCTACTTGAGATTTTGTCACCCTCTGTTGACAGGCCATTTTTCCCCATTTTGCGTCATGTTTTGCGACATGTTTTGCGCCATTTTTGCTGGAACTTTCAGAAAAATTATATATATTTTTTTTTGCAGCAGAGTTTAGACTTTAACATGAAATGTCTTGTTTGTAATTTTTTTTTTTTTTTTTTACAATATTATTAAGTGAAAAAAAAAATAAATCAATAACATTTTTTTTTTAGAAAATTGACTCCTTTATTTTAAATAAAAAATGTATTTTATTAAGGAAAATCATATTGCATGTGAAAGCCCCATTTCTACCGATTAGAACGGTACCACATATTTATCGGTAGCCCCCCGTTCCTGCCCAGGAGACCCCCCCTAACTGAAACAAGTATTTTATAACATTCACAAAAAAAACACAAAAACCATCCACACTACAAAGGGTTAAATCGAGAAAAAAAATGACATAGGGTCCCCCCTCCCAGGGGAGGGAGACCCCATTTTTTTTTTTGATTTTTAAGGGTTAAAAACCCTTAAAAATAAAAAAAAAATTGACGTGGGGTCCCCCTTACCCGAAGTAACCAGCCCGGGACCAGCTATGGGGGCTTGTAGGCACAGAGTGGGGGGGCCAGCTTTTGTGGCCCCCCCACCCTGCAGCCTACGAGCCCACATAGCCCATGTGGGCCCGGGCTCTTCTGCCCCCCCCTGGCCTTTGGGGAGGCAGGTAATGGGGGTGCCGGGGGTTAATGGCAAGCCACCCGCTAGCGCAGGTGGCTTGCCATCCCCCCAGCCTTGTGAACTGGTATAGTGGTCATGGACCCCTTACCAGTTCACAAGGGGTTAAAAGTAAATAATCACACAGACACACAAAAGAGAAAAAATATTTTATTAATTTTTATTTTTTTTTTACACTGTACTCACCTCCCATCCATCCTGGAGCACTCTGTCCCTCGGCGATCACTGGCTTCTGCTCACTTGCTAGAAGCCTTTTATAGCTGCTGGATGACAGAACACAAAGAGTTAATAAAAAAAAAAAATGACATAGGGTCCCCCCTCCCAGGGGGGGCGGACCCCATTTTTTTTTTGATTTTTAAGGGTTAAAAACCCTTAAAAATAAAAAAAAAAATTGACGTGGGGTCCCCCTTACCCACAGTAACCAGCCCGGGACCAGCTATGGGGGCTTGTAGGCACAGAGTGGGGGGCCAGCTTTTGTGGCCCCCCCACCCTGCAGCCTACGAGCCCACATAGCCTATGTGGGCCCGGGCTCTTCTGCCCCCCCCTGGCCTTTGGGGAGGCAGGTAATGGGGGTGCCGGGGGTTAATGGCAAGCCACCCGCTAGCGCAGGTGGCTTGCCATCCCCCCAGCCTTGTGAACTGGTATAGGGGTCATGGACCCCTTACCAGTTCACAAGAGGCTAAAAGTAAAAAATGACACAGACACACAAAAGAGAAAAAATATTTTATTAATTTTTTTTTTTTTTTTTACACTGTACTCACCTCCCATTCATCCTGGAGCACTCTGTCCCTCGGCGATCACTGGCTTCTGCTCACTTGCTAGAAGCCTTTTATAGCTGCTGGATGACAGAACACAAAGGGTTAATCAAAAAAAAAAAATGACATAGGGTCCCCCCTCCCAGGGGGGGCGGACCCCATTTTTTTTTTATTTTTAAGGGTTAAAAACCCTTAAAAATCAAAAAAAAAATTGACGTGGGGTCCCCCTTACCCACAGTAACCAGCCCGGGACCAGCTATGGGGGCTTGTAGGCACAGAGTGGGGGGGCCAGCTTTTGTGGCCCCCCACCCTGCAGCCTACGAGCCCACATAGCCTATGTGGGCCCGGGCTCTTCTGCCCCCCCCTGGCCTTTGGGGAGGCAGGTAATGGGGGTGCCAGGGGTTAATGGCAAGCCACCCGCTAGCGCAGGTGACTTGCCAGACCCCCGAGCCCTGTGAACTGGTATAGGGGTCACATGGACCCCTTACCAGTTCACAAAGGGTTAAAAGGTAAAAAAAAGACACACACGTTTTTTTAAAAAAGTTTATTAAAAAAAAAAAAAAAAAACTTTTACTTTACTCACCTCCGATCTTCATCTTCTGTGTCCCGCGGCGATCTGCTGTCAGTGACGGCTGGGCAGAGAAGGGGGGAGGCAGGCGATCGGAGGATCGCCTACCTCCCTCCTTCCCCTCCCAGCCGTCACCGGCATCTGAGAGATGAACTGCCGGGTGCCCCGATGACACCCGGCAGTGACGTCATCTGGCCCCGCCCCGTGACGTCACCAAGATGGCGGCCGCCATCGGAAGACAGCAAGGGAGGAGGGCTGTTATGCCCCCTCCAGAAGACAGAAGAGCGGGGGGGGGATCGGAGCCCCCCCCCCGTGAAGAGGAGAGCCTGCGGGAGCCGGCGGGGACAAAGGTAGGTGACTGTTTTTTTTTTTTTGTTTTTTTTTTATAGAAAACCGGGCGGCTGCTGAAACGGGGGGGGGGGCACCCTGTTCCGGGCCCTCCCCTGCAGCCGGAGGAGCCCCGATGGGCGATCGGAGCCCCTCTGGCTGAAGAGGAGACCCGACCGGATCGAACGAGGGGTCAGGTAAGTGTCTTTTATTTTTACTTTTTTTTTTATTTCTGGGGAAAGTCAGGCACGTAAATTTTACGTGGCTGGCGTTTAACTGTTGGAGAGGCAGCCACGTAAAATTTACGTGGCTGGCGTTTAAAGGGTTAAAGTAATGTTTGGGCTCCTGCTGCTGCTGCCAACTCCAGGGTGTGATTCATCCAATTTTTGGGCTCCTGAAGCCAACCCCAGGGTCTCTTTAAAGTAATATTTGGGCTCCTGCTGCTGCTACTGCCAACTTCTGCCAACTCCAGGGTGTGATTCATCCAATTTTTGGGCTCCTGAAGCCAACTCCAGTGTCTCTTTAAAGTAATATTTGGGCTCCTGCTGCTGCTGCTGCCAACTTCTGCCAACTCCAGGGTGTGATTCATCCAATGTTTGGGCTCCTGAAGCCAACCCCAGGGTCTGTTTAAAGTAATGTTTGGGCTCCTGCTGCTGCTGCCAACTCCAGGGTGTGATTCATCCAATTTTTGGGCTCCTGAAGCCAACCCCAGGGTCTCTTTAAAGTAATATTTGGGCTCCTGCTGCTGCTGCCAACTCCAGGGTGTGATTCATCCAATTTTTGGGCTCCTGAAGCCAACTCCAGTGTCTCTTTAAAGTAATATTTGGGCTCCTGCTGCTGCTGCTGCCAACTTCTGCCAACTCCAGGGTGTGATTCATCCAATTTTTGGGCTCCTGAAGCCAACCCCAGGGTCTCTTTAAAGTAATATTTGGGCTCCTGCTGCTGCTACTGCCAACTTCTGCCAACTCCAGGGTGTGATTCATCCAATTTTTGGGCTCCTGAAGCCAACCCCAGGGTCTCTTTAAAGTAATATTTGGGCTCCTGCTGCTGCTACTGCCAACTTCTGCCAACTCCAGGGTGTGATTCATCCAATTTTTGGGCTCCTGAAGCCAACCCCAGGGTCTGTTTAAAGTAATGTTTGGGCTCCTGCTGCTGCTGCCAACTCCAGGGTGTGATTCATCCAATTTTTGGGCTCCTGAAGCCAACCCCAGGGTCTCTTTAAAGTAATATTTGGGCTCCTGCTGCTGCTGCCAACTCCAGGGTGTGATTCATCCAATTTTTGGGCTCCTGAAGCCAACTCCAGTGTCTCTTTAAAGTAATATTTGGGCTCCTGCTGCTGCTGCTGCCAACTCCAGGGTGTGATTCATCCAATTTTTGGGCTCCTGAAGCCAACCCCAGTGTCTCTTTAAAGTAATATTTGGGCTCCTGCTGCTGCTGCTGCCAACTCCAGGGTGTGATTCATCCAATTTTTGGGCTCCTGAAGCCAACCCCAGGGTCTCTTTAAAGTAATATTTGGGCTCCTGCTGCTGCTACTGCCAACTTCTGCCAACTCCAGGGTGTGATTCATCCAATTTTTGGGCTCCTGAAGCCAACCCCAGGGTCTCTTTAAAGTAATATTTGGGCTCCTGCTGCTGCTGCCAACTCCAGGGTGTGATTCATCCAATTTTTGGGCTCCTGAAGCCAACTCCAGTGTCTCTTTAAAGTAATATTTGGGCTCCTGCTGCTGCTGCTGCCAAATTCTGCCAACTCCAGGGTGTGATTCATCCAATTTTTGGGCTCCTGAAGCCAACCCCAGGGTCTCTTTAAAGTAATGTTTGGGCTCCTGCTGCTGCTGCCAACTCCAGGGTGTGATTCATCCAATTTTTGGGCTCCTGAAGCCAACTCCAGTGTCTCTTTAAAGTAATATTTGGGCTCCTGCTGCTGCTGCTGCCAACTTCTGCCAACTCCAGGGTGTGATTCATCCAATTTTTGGGCTCCTGAAGCCAACCCCAGGGTCTCTTTAAAGTAATGTTTGGGCTCCTGCTGCTGCTGCCAACTCCAGGGTGTGATTCATCCAATTTTTGGGCTCCTGAAGCCAACCCCAGGGTCTCTTTAAAGTAATATTTGGGCTCCTGCTGCTGCTACTGCCAACTTCTGCCAACTCCAGGGTGTGATTCATCCAATTTTTGGGCTCCTGAAGCCAACTCCAGTGTCTCTTTAAAGTAATATTTGGGCTCCTGCTGCTGCTGCCAACTTCTGCCAACTCCAGGGTGTGATTCATCCAATTTTTGGGCTCCTGAAGCCAACCCCAGGGTCTGTTTAAAGTAATGTTTGGGCTCCTGCTGCTGCTGCCAACTCCAGGGTGTGATTCATCCAATTTTTGGGCTCCTGAAGCCAACCCCAGGGTCTCTTTAAAGTAATATTTGGGCTCCTGCTGCTGCTGCCAACTCCAGGGTGTGATTCATCCAATTTATGGGCTCCTGAAGCCAACTCCAGTGTCTCTTTAAAGTAATATTTGGGCTCCTGCTGCTGCTGCTGCCAACTTCTGCCAACTCCAGGGTGTGATTCATCCAATTTTTGGGCTCCTGAAGCCAACCCCAGGGTCTCTTTAAAGTAATATTTGGGCTCCTGCTGCTGCTACTGCCAACTTCTGCCAACTCCAGGGTGTGATTCATCCAATTTTTGGGCTCCTGAAGCCAACCCCAGGGTCTCTTTAAAGTAATATTTGGGCTCCTGCTGCTGCTGCCAACTCCAGGGTGTGATTCATCCAATTTTTGGGCTCCTGAAGCCAACTCCAGTGTCTCTTTAAAGTAATATTTGGGCTCCTGCTGCTGCTGCTGCCAACTTCTGCCAACTCCAGGGTGTGATTCATCCAATTTTTGGGCTCCTGAAGCCAACCCCAGGGTCTCTTTAAAGTAATGTTTGGGCTCCTGCTGCTGCTGCCAACTCCAGGGTGTGATTCATCCAATTTTTGGGCTCCTGAAGCCAACTCCAGTGTCTCTTTAAAGTAATATTTGGGCTCCTGCTGCTGCTGCTGCCAACTTCTGCCAACTCCAAGGTGTGATTCATCCAATTTTTGCGCTCCTGAAGCCAACCCCAGGGTCTCTTTAAAGTAATATTTGGGCTCCTGCTGCTGCTACTGCCAACTTCTGCCAACTCCAGGGTGTGATTCATCCAATTTTTGGGCTCCTGAAGCCAACCCCAGGGTCTGTTTAAAGTAATGTTTGGGCTCCTGCTGCTGCTGCCAACTCCAGGGTGTGATTCATCCAATTTTTGGGCTCCTGAAGCCAACCCCAGGGTCTCTTTAAAGTAATGTTTGGGCTCCTGCTGCTGCTGCCAACTCCAGGGTGTGATTCATCCAATTTTTGGGCTCCTGAAGCCAACCCCAGGGTCTCTTTAAAGTAATATTTGGGCTCCTGCTGCTGCTGCCAACTCCAGGGTGTGATTCATCCAATTTTTGGGCTCCTGAAGCCAACTCCAGTGTCTCTTTAAAGTAATATTTGGGCTCCTGCTGCTGCTGCTGCCAACTCCAGGGTGTGATTCATCCAATTTTTGGGCTCCTGAAGCCAACCCCAGTGTCTCTTTAAAGTAATATTTGGGCTCCTGCTGCTGCTGCTGCCAACTCCAGGGTGTGATTCATCCAATTTTTGGGCTCCTGAAGCCAACCCCAGGGTCTCTTTAAAGTAATATTTGGGCTCCTGCTGCTGCTACTGCCAACTTCTGCCAACTCCAGGGTGTGATTCATCCAATTTTTGGGCTCCTGAAGCCAACCCCAGGGTCTCTTTAAAGTAATATTTGGGCTCCTGCTGCTGCTGCCAACTCCAGGGTGTGATTCATCCAATTTTTGGGCTCCTGAAGCCAACTCCAGTGTCTCTTTAAAGTAATATTTGGGCTCCTGCTGCTGCTGCTGCCAAATTCTGCCAACTCCAGGGTGTGATTCATCCAATTTTTGGGCTCCTGAAGCCAACCCCAGGGTCTCTTTAAAGTAATGTTTGGGCTCCTGCTGCTGCTGCCAACTCCAGGGTGTGATTCATCCAATTTTTGGGCTCCTGAAGCCAACTCCAGTGTCTCTTTAAAGTAATATTTGGGCTCCTGCTGCTGCTGCTGCCAACTTCTGCCAACTCCAGGGTGTGATTCATCCAATTTTTGGGCTCCTGAAGCCAACCCCAGGGTCTCTTTAAAGTAATGTTTGGGCTCCTGCTGCTGCTGCCAACTCCAGGGTGTGATTCATCCAATTTTTGGGCTCCTGAAGCCAACCCCAGGGTCTCTTTAAAGTAATATTTGGGCTCCTGCTGCTGCTACTGCCAACTTCTGCCAACTCCAGGGTGTGATTCATCCAATTTTTGGGCTCCTGAAGCCAACTCCAGTGTCTCTTTAAAGTAATATTTGGGCTCCTGCTGCTGCTGCTGCCAACTTCTGCCAACTCCAGGGTGTGATTCATCCAATTTTTGGGCTCCTGAAGCCAACCCCAGGGTCTGTTTAAAGTAATGTTTGGGCTCCTGCTGCTGCTGCCAACTCCAGGGTGTGATTCATCCAATTTTTGGGCTCCTGAAGCCAACCCCAGGGTCTCTTTAAAGTAATATTTGGGCTCCTGCTGCTGCTGCCAACTCCAGGGTGTGATTCATCCAATTTATGGGCTCCTGAAGCCAACTCCAGTGTCTCTTTAAAGTAATATTTGGGCTCCTGCTGCTGCTGCTGCCAACTTCTGCCAACTCCAGGGTGTGATTCATCCAATTTTTGGGCTCCTGAAGCCAACCCCAGGGTCTCTTTAAAGTAATATTTGGGCTCCTGCTGCTGCTACTGCCAACTTCTGCCAACTCCAGGGTGTGATTCATCCAATTTTTGGGCTCCTGAAGCCAACCCCAGGGTCTCTTTAAAGTAATATTTGGGCTCCTGCTGCTGCTGCCAACTCCAGGGTGTGATTCATCCAATTTTTGGGCTCCTGAAGCCAACTCCAGTGTCTCTTTAAAGTAATATTTGGGCTCCTGCTGCTGCTGCTGCCAACTTCTGCCAACTCCAGGGTGTGATTCATCCAATTTTTGGGCTCCTGAAGCCAACCCCAGGGTCTCTTTAAAGTAATGTTTGGGCTCCTGCTGCTGCTGCCAACTCCAGGGTGTGATTCATCCAATTTTTGGGCTCCTGAAGCCAACTCCAGTGTCTCTTTAAAGTAATATTTGGGCTCCTGCTGCTGCTGCTGCCAACTTCTGCCAACTCCAGGGTGTGATTCATCCAATTTTTGCGCTCCTGAAGCCAACCCCAGGGTCTCTTTAAAGTAATATTTGGGCTCCTGCTGCTGCTACTGCCAACTTCTGCCAACTCCAGGGTGTGATTCATCCAATTTTTGGGCTCCTGAAGCCAACCCCAGGGTCTGTTTAAAGTAATGTTTGGGCTCCTGCTGCTGCTGCCAACTCCAGGGTGTGATTCATCCAATTTTTGGGCTCCTGAAGCCAACCCCAGGGTCTCTTTAAAGTAATATTTGGGCTCCTGCTGCTGCTGCCAACTCCAGGGTGTGATTCATCCAATTTTTGGGCTCCTGAAGCCAACTCCAGTGTCTCTTTAAAGTAATATTTGGGCTCCTGCTGCTGCTGCTGCCAACTCCAGGGTGTGATTCATCCAATTTTTGGGCTCCTGAAGCCAACCCCAGTGTCTCTTTAAAGTAATGTTTGGGCTCCTGCTGCTGCTGCCAACTCCAGGGTGTGATTCATCCAATTTTTGGGCTCCTGAAGCCAACTCCAGTGTCTCTTTAAAGTAATATTTGGGCTCCTGCTGCTGCTGCTGCCAACTCCAGGGTGTGATTCATCCAATTTTTGGGCTCCTGAAGCCAACCCCAGGGTCTCTTTAAAGTAATGTTTGGGCTCCTGCTGCTGCTGCTGCTGCCAACTCCAGGGTGTGATTCATCCAATTTTTGGGCTCCTGAAGCCAACCCCAGGGTCTCTTTAAAGTAATATTTGGGCTCCTGCTGCTGCTGCCAACTCCAGGGTGTGATTCATCCAATTTTTGGGCTCCTGAAGCCAACTCCAGTGTCTCTTTAAAGTAATATTTGGGCTCCTGCTGCTGCTGCTGCCAACTCCAGGGTGTGATTCATCCAATTTTTGGGCTCCTGAAGCCAACCCCAGGGTCTCTTTAAAGTAATGTTTGGGCTCCTGCTGCTGCTGCCAACTCCAGGGTGTGATTCATCCAATTTTTGGGCTCCTGAAGCCAACCCCAGGGTCTCTTTAAAGTAATATTTGGGCTCCTGCTGCTGCTGCCAACTCCAGGGTGTGATTCATCCAATTTTTGGGCTCCTGAAGCCAACTCCAGTGTCTCTTTAAGGTAATATTTGGGCTCCTGCTGCTGCTGCTGCTGCTGCCAACTTCTGCCAACTCCAGGGTGTGATTCATCCAATTTTTGGGCTCCTGAAGCCAACCCCAGGGTCTCTTTAAAGTAATATTTGGGCTCCTGCTGCTGCTACTGCCAACTTCTGCCAACTCCAGGGTGTGATTCATCCAATTTTTGGGCTCCTGAAGCCAACCCCAGGGTCTCTTTAAAGTAATATTTGGGCTCCTGCTGCTGCTGCCAACTCCAGGGTGTGATTCATCCAATTTTTGGGCTCCTGAAGCCAACTCCAGTGTCTCTTTAAAGTAATATTTGGGCTCCTGCTGCTGCTGCTGCCAACTTCTGCCAACTCCAGGGTGTGATTCATCCAATTTTTGGGCTCCTGAAGCCAGCCCCAGGGTCTCTTTAAAGTAATGTTTGGGCTCCTGCTGCTGCTGCCAACTCCAGGGTGTGATTCATCCAATTTTTGGGCTCCTGAAGCCAACCCCAGGGTCTCTTTAAAGTAATGTTTGGGCTCCTGCTGCTGCTGCCAACTCCAGGGTGTGATTCATCCAATTTTTGGGCTCCTGAAGCCAACTCCAGTGTCTCTTTAAAGAAATATTTGGGCTCCTGCTGCTGCTGCTGCCAACTTCTGCCAACTCCAGGGTGTGATTCATCCAATTTTTGGGCTCCTGAAGCCAACCCCAGGGTCTCTTTAAAGTAATGTTTGGGCTCCTGCTGCTGCTGCCAACTCCAGGGTGTGATTCATCCAATTTTTGGGCTCCTGAAGCCAACCCCAGGGTCTCTTTAAAGTAATATTTGGGCTCCTGCTGCTGCTACTGCCAACTTCTGCCAACTCCAGGGTGTGATTCATCCAATTTTTGGGCTCCTGAAGCCAACTCCAGTGTCTCTTTAAAGTAATATTTGGGCTCCTGCTGCTGCTGCTGCCAACTTCTGCCAACTCCAGGGTGTGATTCATCCAATTTTTGGGCTCCTGAAGCCAACCCCAGGGTCTGTTTAAAGTAATGTTTGGGCTCCTGCTGCTGCTGCCAACTCCAGGGTGTGATTCATCCAATTTTTGGGCTCCTGAAGCCAACCCCAGGGTCTCTTTAAAGTAATATTTGGGCTCCTGCTGCTGCTGCCAACTCCAGGGTGTGATTCATCCAATTTTTGGGCTCCTGAAGCCAACTCCAGTGTCTCTTTAAAGTAATATTTGGGCTCCTGCTGCTGCTGCTGCCAACTTCTGCCAACTCCAGGGTGTGATTCATCCAATTTTTGGGCTCCTGAAGCCAACCCCAGGGTCTCTTTAAAGTAATATTTGGGCTCCTGCTGCTGCTACTGCCAAATTCTGCCAACTCCAGGGTGTGATTCATCCAATTTTTGGGCTCCTGAAGCCAACCCCAGGGTCTCTTTAAAGTAATATTTGGGCTCCTGCTGCTGCTGCCAACTCCAGGGTGTGATTCATCCAATTTTTGGGCTCCTGAAGCCAACTCCAGTGTCTCTTTAAAGTAATATTTGTGCTCCTGCTGCTGCTGCTGCCAACTTCTGCCAACTCCAGGGTGTGATTCATCCAATTTTTGGGCTCCTGAAGCCAACCCCAGGGTCTCTTTAAAGTAATGTTTGGGCTCCTGCTGCTGCTGCCAACTCCAGGGTGTGATTCATCCAATTTTTGGGCTCCTGAAGCCAACTCCAGTGTCTCTTTAAAGTAATATTTGGGCTCCTGCTGCTGCTGCTGCCAACTTCTGCCAACTCCAGGGTGTGATTCATCCAATTTTTGGGCTCCTGAAGCCAACCCCAGGGTCTCTTTAAAGTAATATTTGGGCTCCTGCTGCTGCTACTGCCAACTTCTGCCAACTCCAGGGTGTGATTCATCCAATTTTTGGGCTCCTGAAGCCAACCCCAGGGTCTCTTTAAAGTAATATTTGGGCTCCTGCTGCTGCTGCCAACTCCAGGGTGTGATTCATCCAATTTTTGGGCTCCTGAAGCCAACTCCAGTGTCTCTTTAAAGTAATATTTGGGCTCCTGCTGCTGCTGCTGCCAACTCCAGGGTGTGATTCATCCAATTTTTGGGCTCCTGAGGCCAACCCCAGGGTCTCTTTAAAGTAATATTTGGGCTCCTGCTGCTGCCAACTCCAGGGTGTGATTCATCCAATTTTTGGGCTCCTGAAGCCAACCCCAGGGTCTCTTTAAAGTAATATTTGGGCTCCTGCTGCTGCTGCCAACTCCAGGGTGTGATTCATCCAATTTTTGGGCTCCTGAAGCCAACTCCAGTGTATATTTGGGCTCCTGCTGCTGCTGCTGCCAACTCCAGGGTGTGATTCATCCAATTTTTGGGCTCCTGCTGCTGCCAACTCCAGTGTCTCTTTAAAGCAATGTTTGGGCTCCTTCTGCCCCTCATAGTGATGCCACTTCAACTCTCTGCAATTGTGCCGCTCTGCGATTCTATTAGCGATGCCTCTGATCTGCATGTGATATTTCTTCAAAGTATTATTTAACTAACCCAGCACGCATCCTGTGCGTGTTACAGCAAGGCAGAATGGTTTACAACCCTATTGAGGCTCTAGGAGGCTCAGAAATAGCCGTTTTTAATAGCGATTCGTCGCGAATTTATTCGGGTCGAAACGATTTTTGTCGGAAAATTCGGCGAATCAGTTGAATCGAATTTTTCAAAAGTTCGCTCATCTCTAATTGTCAGTAAAAAACATGACAGCCCCCCTCACCTGTGTGTACATGGTGTCACCGATGAACTCTAGTTCTCATGAGATGTCTGTTTGACTGCCACACACACAGTACACCAAGGATTTCTGCCTGTTTTTCAGGCAGTTCTGGGGGTTTTGGGCAGATGGGCATCCCAAATGTATTAGGGTTTTGGGCCACATTAAAAATCTGTTATAATGTTATTCTAATGGTGTGAAACCTTTGCTTGTGGGGAGGGCTAAGTGCAGTGCATACAAGCAGTGCACCAGCAAAGCTAGCCTGTACTTAGATAAAGGTCGTCATAACCCTAAGCACAATAAACAATGTACGTTGTGGGTTTTAATATTTATGATTCTGTTTGACCTGATAACATGTTGTGCTTAGTACATGAGGCTCAGCAAAATGGAAATATATAAAAGCAGTTTGTTGAATAATTACATTAGACAAAACAAGATCAAATACATCAGGGTTTTTAAAGATGACACAATCCAAACAATGCACTGCAACCACTGCCCATGAGCCAGGTTAAGGCAGCTGCCTCAGGCGGCACAATCCAGGTTATAGCAGGAGGGTGGTGACGGGTCCCAGAGGGCCCAGAGCTACAGTATGTAAGCGGTAGGTTGGGGTTGAGTGACTCATTTTAGAATGACGGTTCTTACTTTGTTCCATATTGTCATTTCCGCCATTCACCTTGCTCAACCAATGCATTGCAGCAGTGTGACTGTATTGGCCTGACCCTCAACAAAGCAGATAGTGCCGGCAGGCTGAAGCAGGAGTTGCGGTGCATGCACTGGCGGACGCCTCGGATGAGGTGCTCAAGTGCCGCACCTTTTATAATAAATGATCCTCTTAGATTGCTGCACATAAAAATTCATGTACCTTTTTCTAACTCTTGCTGTGCTAAATGTTAAAAGCAAAATGGCGACTCACTGTCAGTTATGTCAGTTGAATCCAGCATGGCTGAGATGCTGGGAGAGTAAGCACAAAAATGGCCGCTATGTTTCTTTTCCAACTGTGCCAGGCTGTTGGTCCGGTTTAATGTATTCACTATTATGAGGTAGTTTATGGTCAGTTAGTGTACAACAGATGATGGATGAGGCCACTGTAATGGGATAATTAGAAAATTGGATCATTACAAAACAATAGCTTTCCTCTTCTGATTGGTCTATTATACACTTGAGTTTACACTGTTATTTTGGTTGATCATTAATTCTCTGCAGCATATGACTGATCTATAACATTTTAGATACATTGTAGTGTATGCCTAATTAATCTACAGCATGCATTTTACATTTGTGATATTAACTGTTTGACACACAAGCCTAAATTCCTTGGATTATATTTCTGTGCTATGTGGGGTCTTCCTGTGATTTGTCATTGTTGCATTGTGTCAGCTTTTTCTGTGCTGTCATGCTGCGTGTGCTGTACTCCGGCATATAAAACAGCTTCTGTCACAGTTTGACACATCATGTACTTTTGATGTCAAATCCAATAGACCAAGCATTAGATCGCGATGCAGCAAGTGTATGTTTGTATTGCTGCCATTTATGGCAAGATTTCTATTTTCCACTTAGCTTTTAACATCTCTGTGAATCAGCCAATGTGTTGTGAAACGTCATTATTTATATTTTATACATCCATTTATACGTATAAGACAAATGCTCAGTCTATGTTCTACTTCCTCCTAATTTCAGCATATCATCTTATCAGCAAAGAAAAGTTGATGAATATCAGATCATGGTAGAGCAATATGACTATCTATGATGTGAATTCCTTACTGATACTCCCTACAATTTCTTGGTTAGCCTAGAACCCCTGACTGATGTCTATTTTAAAGTAGAACAAAACCCACCAGCAGCTGGACTGGAATCTAAAAGATTGAGGTATTGGGATGTCCCGCTGTGTGAAATCCTCCGGGGCGGCCGTAAAATCTCGCCTTTCCCCACTTCAGCGGTGCATGTGGGGGCTCTTACCCAATCAGAGCCTTTTGCCTTCCAGACTGCAGCACACGTGTCCCATTAATATCAATCAGATCCCTTTGCCGAATGACAAAGTCAAAGCAAAGTGCTCTGATTGGACAAGAGCCTGAGTATGTGCCAATGGAGTAGCAAAAAGTGAGTTTTGGAAAAAGAGTTTATAAAAGATGTGTTCTGACAGAGCACAGTCTCCTATAAAAAATTCTGGCGAAGCTCTTTTTAACACCTTTATATGCGCACACAACACGCTGTGAATCCACCACCATAAGGGTTAACTGCGTACCATCAGCCTTCTTATATAGTAGCCTTTATACTCATATCTTGTTTCACATATGGCGTGAAGAGGGCTTAAACAAACAATCAATCACAATCACTTATGGCTATTCAATACAGACTTTGCTTCAAATAAATCAGCTCCTTTCTATGCTGTAGCGCCCATGCTCAATTTCACATGAAACCAGGATATAATCTACATGAGAACAAAAACAATCACACATAGCGTAGCAAAGTAGTTAAAAGACAAACTGCGCAACTGCGCTCTTTATTACTGGCACTCACCAGATAAACACATTTAAAAGGCCTTGATTGCTGTGAGTGGCACTTGACATACTGCACTGAGGAGGTCCCTTTTCAAACCCTCATATCACTGGAATGATCTGACCCTCCTAGGTATGCATCGCTAAAGGCGCAGCCTGAATACACTGGATATGTGCGGCTCTGTCCGTGAGACATGCTGTTCTCCTCCTCTGTACAATGCTCCGCCCTACACATTTCATCACGATGGAACTTTGAAGTGAGAGGTGAGCTTTAGTGCTCTTTCTGGGGGGTTTCACACAGCTGGGCATCCCAATTCAGGATGCCACGGGGGCACAAAACAAAACCTGGTAGAGTCAATTTCCTAGGTTTTATTCTGCTTTTATTGAAAAAAAAAAGATCCTCAAAGGAGGTCTGAAATGTGAATCTTCATGTTTAAAGTCAGAGTTATGCTGTGATCAGCTTCATGGTAGTGTTGGTCTTGTTGCTATAGCTGGGGTCCCACACTGGAGGATATTTTGTGTTTCTGTTGATCATCTTATGACTTCTATGAAGCCTTAGCCTCTACTTACTTTGGTCTCATCTGGACACTTGGCAGGTACATTTTTCTGCCTGCTTTGTGTTCACTATGCCCACACCTTGCTACCCTCTTACCCTCCTATATCCCTGCTTATACTGAAACCTAAACCTGCTCGCTACAGTGACAGAAGATCCACCTGCTGGTGCTCAACTACAGTACTCCCTAAGTTAGTCATTACGGTTGTTCTTTACCTTCATTGTGACCCATAATCTGCAAAACCTTTTGAAAAATAAATTGAAATCATTTATTAAAATAAGAATAGCAAAACTCAGTTGTCATATCACAAGTATCAAGTGTGAGCTCCCTTTTATAACTGGACACATGGTTGTGTTAGACAATAACATTTAAACTCATTAAATAGTAGGCAGTACTGGGAGCACTAAGGGATGGAGTAGCTGTTAGACCACTTTATTTAAAAGAGGGGCAGACATCTTTTCCGAACTATAGGAAACACAGGAGAGACACATGAGAAAGGCATCAGGTAAGCTGCTTGATATCTTATTATTACCATTGCCAGGACTCTTTTGAATATTTATACAACCACATTATTTTACTTTTATCATTAATTAACTAAATTAAATCATTAACATCTATTTTTCCAACATTAAATATTGCAATTTTGTTTTTCAATTGAATTGTACAGATTACAGGTTACATTATTGGTTGGAAACAGTTATCAGACTAAATTATTTTTCTTGGTCACATGATAAAAATATGCAAGCTGTGTATACTTCCACTGTATATTTATATTACAATAAGAGGCTGTGCTGAGTAGGCCTGTCATACACTTTTGTCTTTCCTTGCTTCACCAATATAAAGCAATCTTAATAATTGTTACAAAAGTTAAGCACATCCAATCATACCTACTCAAAGAAACTATTTAACATGCAGCACTAAAAATGAATAACAGTTTATTGCATTTCAGACAGAACACTGTACATACCCCCACCCTCCAACCAAGGTCCCATAAACCATTACCATCTAAAACCACATGACTCTCTGTTAACTTTAGTCTCCTAGTTACTGCAGCGACCCGTGCAATGTTAACAGCAACTGTCTGGTAGCCTATTGTTAACTCTGATTTTCTTTGCGTTCTGCTTGTGGAAATCCTCCTATGGTCTCAGCCTATTGTCCTTGTCATTTTCTCCAAATGATGTGTCCTTAATTAGTCATCCATTGTGAAACTGCAAATTCCAGTATATCATGCTGGGTGGAACTATAGGAAATTACTTTCACTAAATGATATGCTGACTGCGACAAAAATAACAATGCCAATAATAATGATACCATGACATCACATTTCCCCGGGCAAAGATTAATGCCATAAGCCACAAAAGCAAAGAGTTTAACTATCCAGTGAAAAGACACAATCCAATACTCTACAGACATGGGGAGCCTTATTTATGAAACCTCAACATCACGCAGTGCCAAGTTTTCTGCCTCAGCGGCACTCAGCGTGCAGTTTAAGAAACAAAAAAACAGCAGCGCCAATGCGGACGCCAACTAGCGTCTTATTTAACACTAGTGCCCAAAAGGTCACAGCCCCGGACACTGTGCCAGTCAAAAGTGGTGCTGTAAGTCAAGATCCCAAAGAGCACAATGGGCAGAACTGAATTGAAATGATTTATGCTTATAATTAATATTACACACATTCTGTATTTGTACAGAACCTGCATTTGGCTTGTCAATAATGGAAACGCAGGACCTAGATGTAAGCAAATTTTTTTGTATAATAATATTTTCATGGCTTCGCTTGCTTAGACAATAATGCCAGTGCTCCAAAAGCCACCAAAAAAGATGCTGAATGGTGCAGATCATAAATAAAGGCCATTGTCTTTAGCCTACTAGTGATGATGGTCACAATGAAAGATATCTCCAAAACTTTATGATGAAAAATAAAAAGAGGAGCAAACTGTACATACAGAAACCATATAAAATGAGGTATGTCCCAATGAATGACATAGTCCACTAGGTACAATCACAGCTAAAATGAAAAAGTATTACACATTCATTCAGGTTATAGTATATCTGCAGAAATAAATCACGTCTTTAGCCTTGCCTTTTTATTCATCTGTAGACATTTCACTAGCCATCCTGTGGTTCTCAGTTTAGAGTGACTTGTAAAAGAATCTAGCAGCAGTAAGTAGAAGCTCCAATCCATAGCCACTGTCTGTCATAAACAGTATGGTGGTGAGGTGTTGATTGCAGTAGCATAACTTGCGATATGTGGTGTTAATACACTGCCTTGGGTGGGGTGGTAACATAGCATAATACTTATGTTACTTGCTAGGTTCCTCACTGGCAATTGTCTGTAGAAGACAGCTGTCAGCTAGCTTCTAGAGTATTAAGAGATTTCGCTGGAGCCAGCCTGTTTAAGATGCTGTTGAAGACTGCTGACAACAGAAAAAAGATGCATGGAAAGTCCTAGAACCAAGCCAAGAGCGTGTTGGTTTGTTTCCTGACTGAGGAATTCAGGTCCACATAACTTCCACGTAGTGTAATTCAACAAGCTCTAGGTACCACTGCATTACAGAAGGGGGAGAGTTGTTTGCATATGGAGATGAATGCCTTGACAGCATCTATTAGGCCCTCCAAGCCTTTTTGTGGCCCCTGACAAGGGCCAGATGGTGGTTGCTGGGTGGCACCAATTCTAGCCAGTCCGGTCAATCTAAGGTAGTGTTCCAAACCCTCTCTTGAAGAGCCACCAATTAGTCGGCTTCTGCAGATTTCCACACAGTTGGAAGCAGGCAGTGTGATTGTTTATGATCAGTTCATATCAGTTAATTTTTCTATTTCCCCAGTTACATGGGTTCATCAGGCAAAAACCATGGAGCAGGACCAAAAGATATGGATAACAGTTCCCTCTGCCTTGCCATATTTCCTGCATCTTGTTGATTTTTATGTTGATTTTTATGAAGGATACTTGGAGCAATGTTAGTTTTAATGTGATAAAAAATTATCTTTAATTGGACTCAAGCCAAGATTAGGAAATGTGTGAGGTACTGCAATGCATGTTATATTTAGGGTTTGCTGGCCAGGCAATGAAATCATCAGGATAGGGCCAATTATTTTTTATTACCCCGGTTATATGGGTCCTCCAGCCAGGAACAAACAAGGAAGAGGACATGAAAGGGAGTTTTATTGGACACTTTAGGATCTCTTTAAGAAACAGTGACAATGATAGTGTAAGTTCGACACAGAGGTTCCTGTGAGCAGAAACATATGTGATTGTCTCTTAATCTTGAAAACAACCTTAATAGCATTTCTCTTGCTCTTTTCACTGACAATAGTGTGTTACATACTGCTGAAATGTAACTGGCGGGTTGCCACTGGAACTGAATGCATTCACATGTGCAGATACTTGCAAACATAAGAGTCATTGTTCATAATAACAATTACTAATGCACAATGATTGAGAACGTGCACTTGTAGTTGCCAAGATTTCTTTTGTTTTGCATGACAAATAGGACAATCTAAAGCTTCCTGGATGCCCATGGTGGATTGCATTTTAACTGCTACTTGACATGAAAAATTTCTGAAAAGTCTCCTATTGCTTCTGGAAAGCAGAGCATATGGAAGTCTCAAACTGAGTGTGCTGGTGTGATTGAAATTGAACAGCCCAAACTCGAGATTTACAATAGATTTCAGCTAAACATCCAGATCTTCAAAATGGTCTTGCTGACACACAAGCAATTGCCAGTTCACATAAATATGCAGCTTATATATGTGAGCTGGCCCGTTAAAAACAAAGAGTAGTATTTATCATTGCGCTATGACTGCTTTGCCCAACGCAGTGCAAGCGGAGAGATGTGAATAGAGCCTAAAATACTTATAATCAAACCTCCACAGAGCAATTTGGTTTAATTTAAATGTATTTGTTCTAATGGCGAACTTGAACCCAGCCTAATGTTCTCTATTAATAGCTTTTATATTAGTTGGTCAAAGCCATAATTCCACAAGTATGATACAAGTTTTGAGTTGGATTTAGACAGTGCCAAACCCATGGAGGATAGAATGATAACTGGGAAATAATCAATAACTGTCTGGTCCAAGTTCCTGCTCAAATGTACAGGTGTGAATTTAAAAAGGTTGTTTTGCCAGTCTCAACCAGTGTCACCCAGGGACGATGACCACTGGATGCCTCCTGTCAGGATGGTTATTACATTGATACCCTAGCATTGGGCAGGATGTGCACATTACTGCGCATTATGGAATTAGCCACTGACACTTGAAATAAGGAGGCTGTTAAAGGAGCACAAATCGTGAAATTGTGTTATATTAAAAATCCATATAAACACCTTGGCTAATGAGAGGAGGGGTCACTTATACAACCAAACTGAATAAAACTCCCACCAAGCTTGTGGTTTTCTTCTCCTAATTCGAATAAAATCTAGGTGTGAAAGGTTTATTCTATAAGGGGGGACAGAGCCTGTCACCCGTGATTTCCTAATACTGATGGCAGGTGCATAGTTCACCCCTCCACTCGCCATCCAGCATATTTATATGGATTTTTATTACAAGGCCATTTTTCGCGATAGTGCTCCTTTAACTGTTTGCCTATTTGAAGTAGACCCTTCTTTACAACCAGCCAGAGCGGGTCCATGTCCACAGGGATACTAAGCTAAAATAACCATAACTCACACCATCTGTGAGCCCTGCATTTGAGAGATATTTACCTCCTGCTCTTCCATCATACAAGGCTTCATGAGAAAAAGGTGAGTATCCCCTAAATTCACAGCGCACAGTCAGTGGGAATAGGTGGATTAGGGTCCTTGCAGGCCTGGGCCCTACCTGACAGAGTTGCCAGACAGGACTTAGCATATGTTATTCATGTTGGTAAACTGCAACAATAGAGAGCTATTTAAGAATCTGTAAAGCATACATCTGCAGTAAAAAGCAAATCAAGTGTTTTCAGGAAAAAGAGGATCTGAAATGAATTGCTGAATTGTTTTCTCACAATGCGACCCATTTGCTTCCCTTACACATGCACTTCTCTGTTAGAAACTGTGATAAAGACTTGATTTTGCTAGAAGAGGATCTAAACTACACTAAATGGTTTCCCTGCCCCTAATACTTCTTATTTGCTTATTAGTGCTATCATGTTTCCTTGGCATGTTTGCTATATACAGGGTTGACACTTACTCACACTTACAAAACGTCTGCTTCCTAGAAGCTCCCAAGAACCACATTCTGTTTTGTAGCATATGGAAGGTGACAGGAAGCATAGTGAGATTATACAGATCTCAGGGATATAGATTATAGATAGCAGACGCCAGCTGGGGATGGAGAGCAGAAGACTATGTATCTCAGGATTGCTTCAGCTTTGGATAGACTAGCATGCTGGGTTTACACAGAGCGATTATCAAGCCAGAAATCGCTAAAGCAATCACAATTTAGCGATAAACGCTTCATGGAAACAAGCGATGAACGAGAATTGGTTGACCGGTCGGCTGTCGTATCATTTCAGCTGACCAAAAATTTCTCGTTCATTGCTTGATGGTTGGAGTGTGTAATTAGAAGTGGCCCTTAAAACAATGTGTTTTGCTATGAGAACGAGTGACACGAGTGATCGCATTAGCTATTACTCCAGGAACTGATTGACCAACAAATCTTCTGCATCTGAACAAAGTCGCTCAATCTCAAAAGACTTGTATGGTTGGTCGCTCGCTGAGCAAACAGCCAATTGATCTGCTTGTGTAAACCCAACATTAGACTTCAAGCCAAGACCCACTGTGCGTTTTTCATTTTGACTCAAGTATGACTTGTCACCGACACAGCACCATTATTATTATTAGCATATTCTAAATTAAAGTCAAGTACAGTACTATTCAATAATATGGTCACCTTTGTTTTGCCCAGCATGAAATATAGGGGTCGATTCAGAGCCTGGTGAGAAAACTCTTTTTCTTTTAGTAGAAAAAATTGCCATTCACTTTCATTGGCCTTGATTCATCAAGAGTTGAAAAAAATTCTCATGGTAGTAAAAAGTTCATTTCATGAGAATGTCACTTGTAGTATCTATCACCAGGTAGGAAGACAATGAAAGGCAAAGGCACTTTTTGCTACAGTGTAAAACAGGAGTAATAAAGTGCCATTGCCTTTCATTGTCTTCCTAGTGATTCATCAACAGTGACATTCTCAGGCTTTATTCTCATGAAATAATTTTTTTCTTACCATGAGAATTTTTTCAATGCTTGATGAATCGAGCCTTGGTCTATCTTGCAGCTAATTCAGAGCCAGGTGAAAATCTTCACCCTGTAGAAAATGAACGTTTTCCCTTCTAAAAATGACTTGATTCTTCACACCAGGCTCTGAATCAACCCTGATAGAGAACGTCTTGAGAAACCTTTCTATTTCAGCTGGCTAATATATAAAGGGCCTAGATCAAGCCGCAGGTCAGCACTGTACATTTAAGGGTTTAGCAAGTTTTATGAAATGCTTGCATCAAGGGTTAATTGGCCATGTAAAGAATGATATGTTTATAATAGTATTCATATGAGCACTACCGCGAAAAAAATGGTCCGATTAAAAAGTTCACATAAGTCAGCTAAAGAGCAGTAAGAGGGGTTACTTATACGCGCTGCATCAAAAAATTGTCCAACTAAGCTTGTTTCTTTTACTGGAAGATTTTGAATGTGCCATTCTGCTTTTCACAGGGAAGAACTGCTCAACTCCTGCAGTCTCTCCCCTGGGCTTGTCTGAAATGGAATAACAGCTTATTGGTATTGCAATTCATCTGATGTAACTCCTTCTCTCACTACCCACCATGTCTAAGTGGATTTTAAATATTAGGTGATTTTGCAATAGAGCTCCTTTAAGATATTTGCATTAAGTGTTTTAAATTAATAATTAAATGTACTCTGTGTATTCTGTGAATATTCTGTGAATAGTTGAGACCCGAGTGTTGCACGCATATATTATTATTCACTGGTGTGGCCATTAGGTCTTACAGTATTTGAGTTTAAGAATGTGGAGCTTTTCTTGTAATGGATAAGCGATGCTTGGTGGAGGAAGGGGACACAACCTACTCAGCTCAGCCTTGCTTTTTGGGGAGTGGGGAATTCATTGGATGGCAGACAGTGTTTTTGTCCCAGCCATGGGTGGGGGGAGGAGCCAAATTCTCACCCCGGCCATATTGGAAGTGGTAGATTTTTTTAACCAGTCAGCTGGTCAAAGACTTAAAAAATGTAATATTTAATAATATATTCAGAGTGTGAGTTTAAATGACTCACTGGTTAGAGTTTCTGTGAGTTTTGGAGGCATTCCAACTTCAACACACAATAAAGTGCAAAACATTTTGTTGTTATTTTTTAAAGGAGATGTGTTGTTAAATTATAGTCTAATAATAATAATAAAATACAAATTAACATAGAAGAGGAGAAGTTATTTATACAGACTGAGGTGATTTCTGTGGGATGGGTAAAGTTATAAATGCAGGCATCAGCTACAACGAGAGTCCCAGCGCTTGCTACAGATACTCTGCATGACATTACAGGTTGCCAGTCCCACACTCGGTACTCCCCCGCCGGCCACATTCAGACACAGATTATTTCTGCACCAGAAAAAACACCACTCTAACTTGCAAATGAAAAAGGTCTACCTGCCCCGCACTTGGTGCTCAACAGCTAGCCAGCTACAGAGCACTTGACTTGTTTTGCTGGGCATATTCGCTCCATAAGACAGACCCACACTGTTGGGGGTCTTATGGAGCACAAAATATAGCACATATTTGTTTTATTGAAAACAAACATTTTCTCTGTCTTTTCTCTTAAAAGTTAAGGCTCCCTATGCCTCCAGGACTGGGTGTTCCATACCAGCATAGAACAAAGAGGCAGCTTTTGCTTCTTTTTTGTCCATTTGTCTTTGTAAACCAAGCACACGCTTGAATTTGTCCAATACAGATTGACCCTTTCCATTGAGCATTGTATTATTAACATCAAGCCTTTTTCCTCCCCTTGGTTAGTGGCACAACATGCAGGCTTACATTTTTTGCCCTAATCTGGCTTTATTTAAATGAACAGGCTTTGGACTGGTCACACTAATACATGCATTAAAACACGTGTGCTAACCTGCCCATGCAAGCCAGATCAAGGTCAGGTAAGCATTTTGTATGATTTCAAGCTTCCTATGTAGCTCTAACCAGCAGGTGTGAGGATAAAACTTTTAGCAAACTACCCCACTCGTGTTTCTACCAATCTAGCTAAAAATTGGTCCTATGTTTCTAAATTAATCAGTGACAGAAATCCCAAGAAAAATAAAAGTTATGAAAAAAATCGAGCAATGGCAGGAAACTAACCACAATACTTTTTTGTTGCAAGAATATTTCCTGGGAATAGCAAGTAATGTGCAGTAAATCTCTTTCTATTATGAATAATAATTTTGAAGAATAGAGGGAGAAATGCTGCTGGGGAAATTCTAAGCAGACCCCAGCATTTTCCAGTACCAAATATTGCCGACTTTTGGGACCAAATCATTTGTCTGCTTTATTTGTAAATCTGTAAATGATTACTAGGTAATTTCCTAAAAAACAATGACTCACGTCATAGGCTTTTACATTCCGGGATATAGCATTTATTGACTGTAATGTAGTCAGTTTGTTAAGTCCAAGTTATTTATATATAAAATATCACTATTGATCTGTGAAAGCTTATGTCATATTTTTTACAGTTTACATAAATAGTAGGATACTACTGTCAAAAGATTTCTTAGGTAACAAGAGGAACCTATGATGAGATTTCTTTTAATTAGGTAGCATATACTTACAGTTTGAAAACCTTTACACATAGAAAAGGTTAATCTACATATCATATATTTAGTACACAGCTACGTTTTAGGATTTTTTTTAAAGTTTGGAAACAGTAGCAGTTTATGGGCCACGCCAGAAAAAAACAGACAGGCAGTCTTTTTGTTTTAACCCTCAAGTCGGGATTATAACTAGGGGATCTTGAGGAGATGTTTTTTTTTTACTGGACTTAAACCAGACCAATACCCTTCCAAAAACAGTGCTCATATGCTCATACTACAAATAAAAATACATTTACCTTTTTGTAACTCCTGCCATGAAATTTCCCATCTTCAATGGCGCCCAATGGATCTGCCTGTAGCCTGCAAACAGGAAGTATTGCTGGGTTTCCTGGTGCTTTGCATTGTGGGCTATGTTTATTCTAGTCTAGACAGCAGCAGCACCAAGATGGCCATAACCAATAAAAAAATCAGCGAGGCTTTAACCCTTTCGCTGCCAGCCTACCTGCAGCATTTGCCACTCCCTGTTGCCAGACGATGTTTCACCATTTTGCGCTACACATATTCAACTGTCATTTTTGAAGGGATTTCCAGGGATTTCCCAGGAAAATTATATATTGTTTTTTTCAACAGAGTCTGGGCTTTAACATGAAATGTCTTGTTTGTATTTTTTAGGTGTATTCTCAATTTTTTTGGGTGAAATGTGTGAAAAAAAACAAAAAAAAAACATTTTTTTACAATTTGTAGAGTTTTTTTGTAATAAAAAAAGGAAGTTTGTCAATAAAATCTTATTGCGTGAGAAACCCCAATTTCTCCCGGTTACAGCGATACCACATATGTATAGGTAGACACCCTTTCCTGCCCAGAAGCCTTTTATAGCTGCTGGATGACAAATGGTTAATTAAAAAAAAAAATGACATAGGGTCCCCCTTCCCGGGGAGGGGGACCCCATTTTTTTTTGGATTTTGAAGGGTTAAAAACCCTTCAAAATCCAAAAAAAAAAATGACGTGGGGTCCCCCTTACCCAAAGTAACCAGCCCGGGACCAGCTATGGGGGCTTGTAGGCACAGAGTGGGGGGGCCAGCTTTGGTGGCCCCCCCACCCTGCAGCCTACGAGCCCACATAGCCTATGTGGGCCCGGGCTCTTCTGCCCCCCCCTGGCCTTTGGGGAGGCAGGTAATGGGGGTGCGGGGGTTAATGGCAAGCCACCCGCTAGGGCAGGTGACTTGCCACCCCCCCAGCCTTGTGAACTGGTATAAGGGGTCTCATGGACCCCTTACCAGCTCACAAAGGGTTAATGTGAAAAAAAAACACCACACAATAATAAAAAGTATTTTATTAGAAAAAAAAAAATTTTTTTTTACTGTACTTACCTTCGATTGCAAGCTCTTGTCCCTCGCCGCTCAGCTGACAGATGCCGGTGATCGGCATCCAGAGAAGGAGAAGGCAGGAGATCAGAGGATCTCCTGTCACCTCCTTCCCCTGTGCCGATCACCGGCATCTGAGAAGCTGAGAAGGCTGAAGCCTGAGATCGGGGCCGGGATGACTTCATAAGCCCCGCCCCCAAGGGGGCGGGGCTTAGAGGCATGATGGCGGCCACCATCGTGCAGAAGAGAGGAGAGAGCCTCCCAGGCTCTCTCCTGAAGATCGGTAAGTCCTGGGGGGGGATCGGAGGCCCCCCAGGTGAAGAGGAGGGACAGCGGGAGCCAGCGCACACACAGGTAAGTGAATGTCATTTTTATTTTATTTTTTTTTTACAGTTAGAAGCTGCTGCTGCAGAAGCGGGGGGGGGGGCGGCCTATTCCGGGGGCTCTCCTGGAGCCATCCGACCCCCCACGGGGGATCGGATGGCACCAAATTAAAGAGGAGACCCGGCCGGATCCAACAAGGGGTCAGGTGAGTATTTGTTGTTTTTACTTTTTAAACTACAAGCGAGGAAAGTCAAGCACGTAACACCTACGTGCTTGGCACTTAAGGCCCAGCCAAGCCAGCACGTAGGTGTTACGTGCTTGGCATTTAAAGGGTTAAGTGGATGTAGGAGTAAATGTAAGTGCAGACAATGATTTCCAGTCTTGCTGTCAGTGACATAACTAAATGTGATGGGGCCAGTTGGAGATACAACTGACTTAGATTAGTATGTGATCTGCATCTATATTGCTACAGTGCTGCTAAATGTATCTATATGTAGTCTCTGTTGTACAGTCTCTGCTGCATGTTGTGTTTCCTGTATATTAAGGTGATCTCTATGACTTTATTTTCTGTTTATGTTATCCACCATGTAAGATGACCTTCTCTTACTGCACCCATGTTCCAGTAAAGCCAGTTCCTGTTACACCACAAATGTCTATCTAGGTTTGACTCCGCTGCACCTAACACTCATACTCTGCCCACTCTGCAACAGGGCCCTGGGGCAAACATTAAATGGGGCCCTTCCAAGGCTACAGTAAACTTTTTCTGTCCTTATAGCGGACCTTCACCCTGAATTTCCCCCACCCTGTACATACAGATTGCCCACATTAAAAATCATCCTACCTGCATCTACTGCATTTTCTGAGCCTTTAAACATCCAAGATGGTGGCCCATGGAGTCTGCCTGCAAACAGGAAGTGTCTTCTGTGCTGCTCTGCATTCTGGGATTGCTGTCTTTTTCCTGACCCCAGCTCTGCTCTGTCTGTACAAAGCACAGGTTCCCCTGACCTTTTATCCCCCAGTGTCATTGCATCACCTCATGTTATGCCCCTTGCTGCCACAGCCTTGCCACCTCAGATGTTAGGTCTTCTGTCATCACCTTGTTGCCTCCAATGTCGAGTCTCTTGATGACACTGCCTCTGTTGACCGGGGAGGGCTTTCTCTGATGCCATGTGACAGGAAACAATGAATGGTGGACTGCACTACAACTGAGGCACAGTGCAGTACACATCACCTTCTGTTGGATACTTTCTACACTACCAATGATTTTTACTCTAAACTTTACATATCCTGCATACTAGCAATGGAAAGGTTCTGGAAAATGAGTGGTATGAGACACAAGAACCATTTACAGAGCTTCAGCTGGGTTCATTTAGGACCTCTACACCTCTGATATGAAAATGTTAGGCCGCTATAATTGCAATTGTGAGATTTCAGGGTAATATGCAAGAAAAAAAATCAGTATTTTCTGTGAATGCCATAGGTTCAGCCAGAGCCTGCAATTAATTAAATAACACTAAATGGTGGTAAATGAACAGGTTACACAATTAAATGAAAGATATGGATGCTAGGAGTATCAGAAAGAACAGCAGGTCAATAATAATAATAATAATAATACTATGCTGCTACGCAAAAAGATTTGATGTTAAAATAATTATAGTTTCAGGGGAGTGAGGATTTCACTGAATATGTGACAAAAGCGACTGTGTTTTATTGTGATATTTGTAGATCTACACAGACCGCCCCCCCCCCCTTCCTGAAAATAGACATAAACTATGACCTAAACCATTTCCAAGTAGCACCAAGCATCTTCCCAAGTCTAACAAAATGGCTCTAATAACAGTAAAAAAGACTTCAACACTCAACTATCCATTTATTCATCTGTACAAGGTAGTATTATAGACTAGGTAAAACATACAGTACTTAGGGCTCTCTTTCCTACTGTCTCCTATGCTCACAACACTTGGATTGAACCTCGTGGCATCTCGTTTTGTATTTTTCCCTGTACTATATGTTTTCCCTTGTCTTTAATCATACCTTGTAAAGCGCGAAGGATCACAAGTGGTAGGGTGTAAGTTTTGCTAGGATGTCAATGCAGTCAATGCAGCACCAGCTAAAAAATAAGCACTATTTTATTTGTCACATAAATGTTGCTCCAAAGTGCACGTTTTGCTCCTGGGGCTGAATGGACAGCTTAACAATCAAATCTTGGCTTCTGTGTCTGCAGAGCTGCTGTAGATCATCATGAGTGATGTTCCTGTCTCCCAATCTCAGCAGCAGCAGGGTCATCACTCATTATCAATAGGCAGCGGAAGCCACTGAACAGTCTGAACTAACTATGACTAAGGACGAGGCCAGGTTCCGTGACACTTAAGAGGCCTTACACATTACTATCTGCACATGTCTTGGTCAGCTCAGCTTTAACTGATTTTAAATGCATGTATTAAACATTTATATGGACCAAGTACTGGCATATATTTTTCCCTTGTTGACTATTATGGTGGTCAACAAAAGAAAAAAAAACAAAGTTCCAGTCGTGCACTCCCGAATATGGGTTCTAGTCGAGCAGCCACTGACCAGTGCCCTGCTACCATGCCATTGTATGCCGTTGGTTTCTGACACAATACCTTTGTACTAAACAAGCTGTCTAAGCTCCCTCCTCACAATAGCATGCTGGGAGCAACTGGAGCCTAATGAAAATAGTGCTAAAAGGAAGATACACGCTAAAAAAATAATTCATTTTCCATTAATCCCCCCCCCCCCCCAAAAAAAAAAAAAATTCCCTCAATTTTTCATATGAATGCCAAAATCATTTTTGAGTATTTTTTTCATTCATTAACAGGACACTAAGGGGAGTTGATATGTGTTTCTTTTAATTTAACCTTCCATAGGATGTGGTTGGTCTGCTTTAAGCAATTTCTGCAGTGGTGGGAAATGACAAACACATGATTCTTACCCAACTCCTGACTGATACTATCTACCATGAGCAATGCAGAAAAAAGAGGATGGTGCCTCCCCAATAATGGGTTCTTTAACATAATGCCATTAGGTAAGTGGTTCTGGGCATTAGGGGCTTCCACAGTGAGAATGAGGAACAGTTTTTCCACAGGCGGTAAGGATCCTAAATCCAGTTAATGCCAGCACCCTCCCCCACACTCAACCTGTACATATACACCATGAACCACTGCCGTGCTTCCCCAAACATAAGCCCTATCCCGAAATATAAGTCCTAATGTGATTTTTTACCATTTTACAAATGCTTTGAAATATAAGCCCTTCCCCAAAAAATAAGCCATTGTCATAAAGGGACCAGTCAACTGTGCTGCCTCCCTCAACTGTGCCTGCTGCTGCTTAGCCCTTACAAACTTGCTTCACACTAATGGGGCTGACATATACTGACCTGTAGTATCAGTATGAGGTAGGATCTTTTCCCTTTGAGGCGCAACTTTTAAGTTATGGGGCAGTGACTGATTGTATTATAGCCTAGTTAACAAATGTTGGCACAATTATATTACTAATTGTGTTCTTATTAAGTCATTTCCTGAAAAAAAGCCCTACCGCCTTTTTCGGAGCAAAAAATTAAGATCTAAGACCTGTCTTCTTTTCAGGGAAACAGGGTACATAGTAGTCAACCCTAGTAGTATAGTGTCTCCACATACATCTGGGAACACATCTATGTTATGATATGATATGAGATACAATAATACAATATGAAACATAAAATGTTGCAAGAATGTTTTCCTAGGTACTATGGCAGCAGTGTTTATCTATTACAGTGTATATGCATTGCTTGTATTACTCTTCTTACTATATCCTTGGGCAGCTGGAAAATTACAGTTCACTGCCTGTATGTATATGTATGTGACCAATAAACTTGATATTGACTATCATCTGTCAGGTCTTCTGGTGTTGGGCTGTTGGGCCGAGTATGTTTTCATTACAAACACTTCTCTGCCTCTGATACATTCTCCTACTGCATAGTAAACATAGCATGGCTGTTAGTCTGTGATACACTGTAACTGTTTTTTATTACGTAATGTATGTCAATGTAACATGTGGACCCTGTAGTATGAGAAAGTAATGGATTTATCAGCTGAGAGACAGAGAAGTGTCTGTGATGTAAATATATTCAACCCGTCGCCAAACCAGCTGGCAAATGTTACTTTTCCTTTAAATAATTTCATCTTTAAGAGTTTAGGTTATTCATATTTAGAGGGATGTAGGGGGGGGGGCTTTGATTAAGGGTTTTCAGGGTATAGTTTGGGTTGTTATATAAAATGATTTGGTTTGGTAAAGTTGTGTAATTTTGAATAGCTTCAATAGGAAATAAATATATATGTGTGTGTTTATATATATATATATATAGTACTGGGCAGATTAGGGGGTTTCACACAGCGGGGTATCCTGAATCGGGATGCCCCCGGGGAAAGATAAGAATCCGGGAAAGTCAATATCCCGGGTTCTGTTCCACTTTAAGTTGTGCACATTTATTCTGTCTTTAGGGAAGTTGTTTGGTTCATTAGGAAATAAATCGGGATGCCCCCGGGGAACGGAACAAAACCCGGTCTAACTTGTGCGTATTTAGTCTGTCTTTGGGGCAGTTGTTTATTTTGTGTATTGCTTATTATAGATCATTATTTTTGTAAATTGTGCACTTATTTTAAACTGGCCGGGTGTTAGGGGAGGTATGAGAAGGGGAAATGTAAATATTTCTTGTGGTTAATCCACAAGAAATGTATTTAACCCAAGTCTTGAGACTAAAAGATGGCAATCAGTACACAATATTGGGTTCCTGTGCCAATGATACCCTTTGCTTTCTCTTCTAGTCAATATTAAAAAGGTTGTGGTTGAAACTGGAAGCGAGGGACAATCCAAGCAATGGCGTCAATAATAAGGCAGCAAGGGGATGAACCCTGTCTCATGTGCCTCCCCTCCTTTCTATTTTGTCATAACCATGATTCAAATATGTTAGCAGGGCCCCTACTGCTCTTCGTGCTCCCAGAAATCCATAGTGGTTACACTCTGGCACTGGTACTGAGAGTGCTAGGGGCGGCCTTATGACCACATGTGGAGTGTGGTCATGGAAAAACTGAAAAGAAAGATTGGAGTTTTGCTACAACATCTATAGCGAGCAGCAGGAAATAAATGAGAGGCATAAGTGACAGGCTTTAGGAGAGCTTCTTGCTGCCTTATTAAAGGAGCACTATGTCAACAAATTGCTCAGGTGTAGAAGTGACCCCTCCTCTCATTAGCCAATGTGTTTATATGTATTTTTTATATTACACAATTTTGCAATAGTGCTCCTTTACTGTCATTGCCTGAATTGTCCTTTGAAATAATAATATAACTACTAGATGGTTTACATCAAGGAAACCTACAATTGAGGTTTACTGGTCCCTTAAACAGCATTGTCATGTTTTTTTTTCTCTTTCGGTTTAGAATGTTTCAAAGCTGCTAGCTCTTCTCAGCCATACTAAGTATTCATGGCATTCAGGAGATTATCTTAATTGCATCCTTAGTTAATATTCCCCTTTGCCTTGTACTCCCGGCTCTGTGCAAGCTGCTAATGCCATGCTAGTAAAGCATGCATACCATTAGAGACAATAAACTGAATTTTATATTCATTACACCTATGAATGACTCCAGCATATTCCAGCAGCCCGAACATCCTCAGGACACCCAATCTCTCTATGGTTTGTATATGGTATCAAAAATAAGTCAATATTGTAAGGCAAGTGAAAGGGTGTGTGTTACGCTGCATGAAACTAAACAAGAGGGAAGGTACAGTTAAGTGCAGTCATTCCTTGTTCTTTTTATAGAGAGACTGATTAAACTGGGAAAAGCAGTGTAAGGAGAATTGCTCCATGAATGATTAGTTCCTAGACCAGCAGCACGGAAAAAGCACATATTACACATTCACTGCAGCTGTCTCCTTTCAGCAGCTGGATTGACACAGAAATCCTTTGGAATTACAGTCTCCATGGATGGCATGGCTTAAAGAAAAGCTAATCAAACATAAATGTTTTGCCAGAGGCAATTCAAAGTACTACATGTGTCAAGACCTAAAAAAAAAATCCATAGTCGCGTGAGAATACACCAACTCTACATGAAGAGGTTAGTGTTTTACCAGGACTATAATGAGATAGAAATACACAGAGGTGGAGAGTGTTAATAGGAAGAATAGGCCTGTCACAGCTCAACACTTTTTATTTCCATTGTATTTACATACATCTTGGATTGGCAACTGTCAATTTGTTTTACAGCGGGCAGGAAGGAAAATTCGAAACAAATAAAGCACTTCAAGATCCGCATACAATTTCAGTGTGCTTGTGGAGCCGTTCTAAATGCAACATTCAAGGCAAAGTATACCAACCAAGATGCTGCAAAAACAAAGAGCATCATACGTTACTACAATACTTATTTGGTGAAGCAGGTTTAATTAGAGTGTGCTTCTGAGTTTGAATTTTGACCTGAGTTTATTGACGTTTATACACACAAAAAGTGACCAAAAAGAATTTTCAAAAAAAATTCCTGCATGTGTGATGGAGCATTTCTACAGGTAGGGTACATATTTATTTCCAGTGAGGTAAGGATATATATTTTTAAAGTTTGAAAATAACAGCAACCTATGGGCTATGCAGAAATGTAATTTATTTTTCTCTGTAGAGCCCATAGGGTGTAGTTTCCAAACTTCCATATATATTTATATTTGATTGAAACATGCGCATGAGCAGACAGGTAATACCTGACGCTCTGGAAGCTAGAGTGCTGGCGGTATACGCTGAGCCACCTGTAATGATGAATCGTACGCTACATGGCGCTGTTAGAGTCGCTCACCAGAATCACCTTCATAAATGTGGAATTGTGTACAGCGTCCAGCGTTCACCAGATGCTGCCTGCGGCTACGAGGCACTACCTGGCGCAATCCCTTGATGAATAAACCCCATAGTCAAAATGATTAGCCCTCGGCAGTAACGTGTTTTGGAGTCCTCAAAACAGCTTGAAACCCAGAAGAGGACCTTCTGGGTTTCAAGCTGCCTTGAGGATTTCAGAGTATGTTACTGCTGAGGGCTAATCATAGGGGCCCAGTCTTGCTGAGTGAGTAATGAAAAGGGTGGGGGCTTGCATTGGGTCATGCATGAGGAAATAGATAATAATGATGTTTTCCTGCATTGCAGTCAACAACCAATTTTTTTATTACAAACTTTTTTCGTGTACATGTGAATTGCCTTGTAATGTTATACATTATAAACCAATATAAACCAATACTCAAATGTAATTGTGTAGAAACACAAACACAACTAATAGCATAGACCATGGGGGTTATCCAAATTTATTTGAGTGCCTGGGTTTTCATAGCATCAAAGAGACTGTCCCAATAAACACTGCAATGGGACAGTTCTATAGGTGAGGTACATTGTTTTTCCAGTGTGGTGTGGTAGATATTTCCTTTCCATCAATGGCTCTTGAAACTTAGCCTCTGTGAAATGGTATAATCATTTAGAAAACCATCCATGCATCAATCCACAAACATATCAACAGATTCTTCTGTGAACCACAAAACTGAAGAACGCTGATAGAAATCTTTAATGAGACACATAACAAAATTGGTACAATTGCTTGGCATAAAATAGCCATCTTATAGATTAATGCGAAATAGAATGTAGGACACGTAGATAATTATATTTCAAGAACACATTTTTTCGAAACAAAAGCTTTGTTTGCCACCCATTTTTTGCCATTTTTTAATACACATGGCTTAAATTATTCACAGGCCAGTCCTTAATCTCACATTTTTTATTGTCTGCATACATAATGCTATATTTCAACTTTTTACACACTATTTCACAAATTGAAGCCAAAGTCCCCAAAATGCCCTTGGAGTAGAGCTACAAATTTGTCAGGCCTGACCACTAACATGCATTACATACACCAATTACCAATTTCAGTAACTTCATTTGACATTGATCCTTTATACACTATAAAATAGCAACAACTGGTGATAACCCAAAAGCATCATCCATCTGATATTTAATTGAGCAGTAGATATGAGCTTGGCTTGCTGGGCTTGATCATCAAGATCTGTAAGTATCAATGGTCAGGACCAGGCGCAATCTGTTGGGGAGGTAGGAAGGAAATGTAAGTTTCTGTTTTTTTATATTTAAATGTCTACATAGATCTTTTAATGTTTTACTAGTCTTTTTGGAATATAAAAGTTAAAGATTGAAAGCAAATTATTACCTACTGTAATAAAAGTGTCTTCAAGCTGTTCAAACTTCATAGAACAAACTCATTATCTTTACACTTATAGAAGTACTTATGTTGTCTAGTTATCTATATGTGCCTTCCTTTATAATGCCCAAGGCGATACAATATGAATAAACATGTATGGCCAGCAGACCTTGTTATCTAATCAAATTGGTCTTGTGAAGCATAAAGTGAGTAATACAAAACCAATACAGTTCAGCACCCAGTGCAGCCAGCAATGTAATCAATAAAGATAAAACTTAGCTTAGATCCTTCAATATAAGTAAAAGTGAGGTTCTGTATCCCCACCTAGCAGCAATGCATTTCGGTAATTGCACCACGATTACGTAGGCAATCGCTGAAACGCGTTGCCGCTGGGCAGGGACCGGGACCTCACTGGATTAACTTATACAGTTTGCAGGAAAATTTGCGAACCCTTCAAAATGTTTTACATTTCAGCATAAAATTGACTTGGAACCACATCAGAATTACACAAAAGTGTACTTACAAAAATCCCGGCAATTTGTTTGCTCTGATTTTTCATGAGCTGTCCTCAAAGATCTAAGACTTCTATGTACACAAAAGGCCTTTTCTCTCAAATATAGTTCACAAATCTGTCTAAATCTGTATTGGTGTGCTCTTCTTTTTTTCTGAGATAATCCGTCCACCTCACAGGTGTGCCACAACAAAAGGCCATTCTAAAATGTGCAGTTTTACTGTATAAGATGTGTCCAGAGGGTCAGAAAACCGGTCAGTATCTGGTGTGGCCTCCATTTGCCTCACACAGTCCAACATATACTTCTCATAAAGTTGATTAGGTTGTTGCCTTTGGAATGTTGGTCGACTCCACTTCAATGCTTGTGCAATGTTGCTGTATATTGGCAAGAACGGGAACAAGCAGTGGTATCCAGAGTATCCAAAACATGCTCAATGGGTGACATATCGAACCTTGCAACATGGGGCTGTGCATTATCATGCTGCAACACGGAGTGATGGTCTTGGATGAATGAATCAAAAATTGGCTTAATGATCTCGTCACGGTATCTTTGACGATACACCACTGCCACCATGTGCAACTCATTTCACAACTTTGCTCACCCCTACTATGCCATACATGCAGTCTGTCATCTACCCTGTATAGTGAAAACCAGGATTTGTCCGTGAAGAGAACACCTCTCCAGCATGATAGACACCACTGAATGTGAGCATTTGGCCGCTCAAGTCAGTTACGACAACAAACTGTTGTCAGGTGGATGCAGACGAAGAGCATGCAGATATGCTTCCCTGAGAAGGTTTCTGACAGTTTGTGCAGAAATGTGTTGGTTATGCAAACCAGTTGTTGCAGCAGCTGCCCGGGTGGCTGATCTCAGATAATCTTGGAGGTGAAGATACTGGATACAGAGGTTCCAAATTCTCTAAAGGCCTTTGGGAATGGTTCATGGTAGAGAGATTGACATTCAATTTACAGGCAACAGCCCTGGTGGACATTCCTGCAGTCAGTATGCCAATTGCACGCAACATGGGTCATGCAGCAAGACATCGACCATAAGCACATAGGTTGTTCTACCAAGAAATGGTTAAACCGGACCTTCACCATGATTTAATGAAAAGCCCAAACCCCTAAAAACGGTTCCCCAGCATCTAAAATTAATATATTTTAAGTTTTTAGTCACTTACTTATTATTCTTTCCCCCACTGGGCTGCAACTCTGTTCAGGAATTTAGGATACGGGCGCCGCCATCTTGACTCAGAAGCATCACACTTACTGAGGAGAGGAGAGTGGGATAAGGTACAGGGGGGCGGGTTATAGCTGTGCTTTGCTCAGACAGAGCAGAGCTTGGGTTAGGTAAAGGTCAGCAGTCCCAGAATCCAGAGCAGCACAGTCAGGAGGCACTTCCTGTTAGCAGGCTGCCTGATAAGATGGCGGCTTCCATAAGCCGCCATCTTGGATGTTTAAAGGCTCATAACATGCAGTATATGCAGGTAGGATGATTTTTAATGTGAGCAATCTGTATGTACAGGGTGGGGGAAACATATAAGATAGACTCTTATTCAGAGTGAAGGACCGCTTTAAGGAAGAATAAAGTAATTGTTTTGGAATGAGCAAGTTCTGACCTTATACCAGTAGGTGTTTTGAGGAAGGACATGAAGTGAGCTGTTCATGGGGGACCTCGCCAACATGCTTGATGCTCTTTTTTTACCAAGTAATAGGCTAAAACCTGATGATGATGTGCAGGACTAATCAACAATTTGTAAAAATGTTAAGTTGCAGTTAAGGCTACACAAGAAGGTCATATAAGCTATCAAACATTCACATACTTTTGCCACTCACAGATATTGTATCATTTCACTGAATCAATAAATAACCAAGGTTAATAATTCTGACTCATTTATTTGATTCATAGCCTTCTCAAAACCATCTTGTTTTTGTCTCGTAATGTGTAATTTTCACTATTTTCTCGTATGTCTACGTGCGGACGCATGATGCAGAGCCGCCATCGGAAGCGTTCTGTTGACTTTTCGTAGCTGCGTACGCCATCGTGAATGGCTGTGTACGGCTCTCGCTGCGTACACAAGAGGATGAGGTTTTCATTTACGTTGCTTTGTAATCCTCGTATACTACCATTTTTCAGTGTTTTTCATCGCACCCTCCAACGTAGAATTTCAGTGTCCCGCGATATTCAGCTTGCATGTTTCTCAAACTATACGTAGTAACGTAATTTTGTTGTAGAAGCTGCTATGTTTGCCTGCATGTACGCATGCACACAGCTTATTAACTCATTCATGTCCCCTGTTTCAACTATTCTCTCACTCACTTCTGCTCCCATGCTTACCTTAACTCCCTTGGACCTGTATGTATTCCTCTGTCCCACTGTATTAATGCTTACCCTAACTCCCTTGTCAGTGTTTCTTGTTCTCTATCCCCATATTTTCATGCGTACCTTAATTTCATGGATTCTTTAGATATTTTTCATTTGCTTTTTGCTTTTTTTGGATTTATGTGCATAAGTGGATTTGTGGAATCATAACATTTATATTAGTTTTAAAGAAATGATAGACATCATAAACATTTTTAAGTAGTAAAACATTTATTTATTTTTTTTTTTTTGGTTTGTAAAAAGGGTTTTTTTGGTATGCAAAATATTAACATTTTTATTTACAATTTAAAAACTGTTTACAAAAAAGGCAGGCTCCCAGGATTCTATTCCTCGGTGGTCCCCATTGAAGCTGCAAGCTCCTCAGTTTCGCCCACCAGCCTATGAGCAGCTTAACATATACAATGCAATGCTACATTAAGTTACATATATGGAAGGATGGGCAGAAAAACCACATACCTATATAGATGTTCATCCGCTGATGGAGGCACCAGCGCTATGTGCGTACAGTCAATCGCACCCATGAAGTTAGGCATATCAGCCTAACTTCACCGCATTCCAGGCTACCACGTTATCAGGGAAACAAATGTATGTTTGAAACATGGTAGCCATGCCATCCAGAAACTTGTTTAGTGTGCGGCTCAGCGTAGGCTGGGACATCCCAGCCCAGCCTCTGGAACGAGCCGTTTGCTAAAAATTGAAGGCAGCCAACCAATTTGGTCATGCCTGCAATTGCATGCCCCTTCCTTGTGGTGGGGGCCAACCAAGGCCGCAGCTCACTATACAGTTTCTCAAGGGAAACACGGTATATTCGGGTGAGCTCAAGGAGCTCAACGTCATGTGTGCGAGCGATATCCAAACGTGCGCAATGCAACCTGAGATCTGACATGCAGATGCATAGAATGCCGCGTCACTGCAGGCGCTCATATTCCTCCATGTAGTCCGCCTCCATCACACTGCAACTCACACAACAACAGCAAACTTTCACCAGGAAATACACCCCGTAAGTTTAGCGGAAACACCCTTGTTTTATGGGCCATGTTCGAATCAACAATCAAGGCTTGGAATCATGCGCAAGCCCATTCCAATAACGTAACATTCCCGAGAAAGCGAACTATTTACGCGAAATATACGATCATCGAATATGCTTATTCGCGTTAGCGTAAACGCACACACGCATGAAAAAAGACACGAAAATCCCATTAATGGCTGCAAAAACTCACCAAAAATACACAAACACATGTGAAAGTGAAGGAAAAGGAGGCTGTGAATCAAAGCCATTATTTTGTCACACAAAAATATAAAACAACCAAATGCAATACCGCGTTAATTAACATTTAAAATAACATACTCTTAATTTAATGTTCTCAAATATGCTAAATGTGCTGGGACTCAATTTCCCCAAAAGATCCACACATAAAATGTTCACAATAGGCACAGAGCAATAAGGACTTGTCACGATAGTTTACTCACCTGTTCCTGGGTCCAGCAGCATCCTCAGCCGGCTCAAGCAGTGCTGTGGCTCGCCTCCTCCCCGCATCCCCGGCTACCCTGTTCCACCCGGCTCATGCGCACAAGCACGTCTTCTTTATACCCTCCAGGCGAGCCCTCCGGAGGCTCAGCTGAAATGGCCAATAAGCCCCAACATTTAATGTGGGGCAGGTTGCCCATATTGTTTAAGGGGTAATCAGCCCACAGATAGTTCTTGGGCCAATGAGCCCAAGGTTTCTCAGCCAATCCCCAGCACCTATGCCCTCTATAGCGAATCCCAGCTCACTCATTCATTGCCCTTGATAGCATGCTGCTCAGAGTTGTATATCCTCTGTTATCCGTTGCCGACCTTGCTTTGGCTGACTACTCCTTTTGACAGCTACCTGGACCGACTTCTGCCTGCCTGACTTCGAACCCACCTCTGTAGCACGCACACTCAGACCACCTGGCTTGACCCTGCTCTTGACCCCCGCTTGCCCACCATCACTCAGTCTGGTCCTTGGTTCATATGACTTCCCCCTATAAGTCCACATCCTTTGTGCTATATAAGACCTGGGGTTAACTGTGTGGTGTGTAAATCATTCGGACAAATTGGGGCTTGCCTAAATGCTGAAGAAGCAGCGGAGATTGGGGCTGTGGACAAACCAGAAGGCGGGTTTCCCACTGGGCTTTACAGGTTTTATAGAAGTATTATCCCACATGGAATAAAGCAGACCAACAGCTTGGGTGCCCACCACGAGCTTAAACTGCACCAACAGCCTGGCACAGTTGGGAAAGGAAGGTAGTGGCCATTTTGGAGCTTCCTCTCCCAGCATCTCAGCCATGCTGCTGCCTGGATTCAACTGACATAAATGACAATGCACAGTAACAGGAAGCCCAGCAGCACTTCCTGTTTTCAGGTGGCCTGCAAATGCATAAGCTGCCATTTTGTTTTTAAAATTTACTACACCATATATTAGAAAAAGGTAAATTAATTTTTATGCAATCCTAATTGTCCTGGGGAGGGATGCATATGAGAACTGTTTGTTGTGTTGGCCTGGTTTAAGTCAAAGTGACTGTTGGTCCACTTTAAGCACTCTTACCCGCTTTTTGATATACTCAGACGTTCCTTCAAAGGGTTAAAATTCTTTGCAGTTAATCATCCAAATGTCATTCCATCATCTCCATCAATGGTTAATCATAAGTGGCAGGATATACCAAATTAGTGACTCTCCGCAATGCTCGTCCAACCCAAGCATGTAAGTAAAAATAAATGGAAAATCTAGTGCAATTACATTATAGAATCCACAGAAGGATTTATTAGTGAATAAAATACCACTCACAAGCAAACATCCATAGGAGCGCATCTAAAAATACACTGCCCAAACCAATATGGCCGATAAAGGTAAGGGGTTCTTATGATCTCACCACAGCTTGCCAACTCCCCATTGCTGCCGGCAATGCCCTGCTGACCCGTTTCATCTTGTGACTTTAACCAGGCTGCCACTTATAATTAACCATTGATGAAGATGATGACATGACATTTGAATAATTGGCTGCAAAGCATTCTAACTCTTTGAAGGAAGCTATTTATTATTCCATGTCTAAACATTACAAGCTGAACATGCTCACACTGGTGATGTGCACCCAAGCTGTTGGTCTGCTTTATTCCATGTGTGATGATTCTTCTATAAGTCCTTATTGCTCTGTGTCTATTGTAAACACAAAAATATTCACTTTCGAATGCAATTGAAAGTGGACTTTACCTTTAACCTGAAAGAGAATGCAGTCTTTCTTTATTTAACTGAACAAGACAGGTCTTCTGTTCTGTATTTTGTGTCCATCATTAGCTATACACTGAATCATGAAAGAGTGCTCTCCATTTTCATATACTCTAGTGCTTTTTATATTTTAGTGAGAAGTAGTATAATCTATATCACATCTACACAATTCAACCACCACTTCAAAGGTGTAAACACATTTCAGGAAGTGTTTTCTCAGAGCAAACAAGAGAGCAGCACAGATGGCGTTTAACATTCAATTTCCATGTAAGAAATGTTTGTCTCTGGCAAATGAACCTTGTTAACCCGTCATTTTATTGCTGAGTTTATTGCATGCCATAGTATTTAATCTCTTACATTGTTAAACAAAAATATCATGTGGCTTTGAATTCTAGCATATGTAACTAAACTGGACCAGGAAACAAAGCTAGAGGTGCTTTTGAATTTGTGCAAGCACATGGTGTGTGGGGTCTAGGCTGTACTGCAAGGTCTTTGACCCTTCCACCCCATGGCTTGCACTTTAGAGGTTTAGGGCAACCTCAGGTAAGCCTGCTCCCAATTTATCTATTGCACTGTATGTCCCAGATGGGCTCTCAGAGATTAGAGTTAGGACTGCACCCCACAGAGGCACTTTGGCGTAGTGGTGCAGCTTAAGCATACTTCTGCAGATGTGTGTGACCGAGTCCTCTGTTTTTAACCAAGTTTAGAGACAGATTATAGGCTGGCCCGCAAGCTAACAGGGTTGAGTGCTGTGGCTCCTTTAAGACTTGTGAAAGCTAGAGGTGCAATATTACTGCAATAATGGCAAACCTAATAGAGACCAAGCACCACAAATGTGCCAACACAGCAATTTAACCTGAAGGATGTGGTTTTAGTTTAGTTTGTTCTATATGATTAAAAGGTTTGATAAAATATTTGTATTAGACTACTTTTTATGTGGGACTAGAGTAATCTACGATTATTTCCATTTGATTAGGTGAGTTAATCAGAACCTAGAGTAAGGCTCTCTGGTAATTGTCCCTACCAACTTGATTTGGGAATGCTAAAGGCTATCAGACTAAGGAAGGGTTAACAGAAAAAGAAGGTCTTTCTCTGTGCATGCAAAAAAATATTGTCAAGAAAAAAAGATTGTAGCAGCTTTGCATACACAGCAGTTTCGATGAAGACAGGCAGGCCTCTCATCAAAACTGATGAGAGATCTACTTGTACAGAGCTGACTTGATTGTGTGCTGTTCTTTTGTATAAAGACCTGAATGCTTCTAGAGTCAAATAAAATGACTGCAGTTTGCATGCTTAGCCTGACTTAATTAATGTTTATAGGAGGTTCAAGATGGAATCATGGTTATAATGTTACTAGTCCATAGGGGTATTTCCATTCCATTTTATTTAGTAGTATCCTTACCACATGCTGTACCTCATTTGTAAATATGCTTCATCACAAGTTCAGGTGCTAATTTGTTATGCTCTTGTATTTAAGAGTAAGAAAAGCCAACTGAGGCCCTTATTTAAGAAAGGATAGCGTCAGGTAGTGGCTGGTTAATGAGAGGTAGCGACAGGTAGCAACTGGTGAACGCAGGACACGGCACGCAATTACACATTTATCAAGCAGAATCTGTTTAGCGACTGGGATAACGCCATGTAGCGTCTGATTCATCATTTTCACAGCCTCAGCGAACAGCGCCAGCGTTCAGCGTTGCACAGCGCCAGGTATGACCTCTCTCTACCTGTCGCTCTCCCATACATTTCAATGGACGATCCATTTCTTCTCTTTAAACAGGGTTTTTTTTTTCCCCCAAAAAAACTCAAATAATTCCTGGCATTGAATAAGCAGTTTTTTCACATTTTTTTCATTTCTTATATATTTCCTCAGAAATGACATTACAGGTCTGGCATTAAAGTGTTCATGTTACAATGTTGCTACAATGTAATTCCATATGTTTTCGCTTTGTTACTAGTGGATAGATGCTGAAAAACAGACTTTAAACACACCGCCTCCTGCGCTCTGGGCTTCAGATAAGCATTTTTCAGCACCAGAGATTTGTGAGGCTGTTTTTTTGCTGAATATGGTGTGAGTCGGTCGCTATGAGCAGTCGCTAACATGCGCTCCCATACAGCGCTGTACTGGTCAAATAGCGTCCTCACAATGTATTCAACATTACTGCACAGCGACTGAGTCGCTATAAACTAACGACTCACGGCCGAGCACAGTGACTACTAGCGGGCGCTCTGAAAATGCCTGCTACAGACGCTCATCTGTCGCTACCTGGCGTTAGTGATGAATCAGCCTGCCCGACCCATTAAGGTTGAAAAGCACACTCAATGTGAATCTTGCTTCATCACATAATTAGCAGGACCCTAATTTTATAATACACTTTCTATATAAGCATGATATTGGTTCATTTTTTAGTACTTTTTTCTTCACACAGTCTACTTACAATAGGATAACTAAAAGGATGAGGAGCAAGGCTCTAATAAGTACATCCACTGCACATGCAATTTTGGACATGGCAAAATATTAATAAAACACTGTGTTCCAGTGATATTATACTTTGGATGAATTTACTGCTGCCTGATATTGACATTTTTGGCCTCTCTGAAAAATATTAACCACCCTCACTCCTGTGCCAAACACATGGATGCTGCTCACCAATAGGCAACGCTGTCAGTGAGTATCCCAAATGATGTTGATTTTTCTGGAGAGATTGGAAAGGTAGTCAGAGCTTTTCTTACCCAATTAAGTAAATAAATGTTTTCTTCCTAATCCTGTTTACAATACACGTGATTGGGCCGTTCAACAGATGAGGTGAAAATCGTAATAAAAAGCCTCTGGGAAATATAAATAAAAAAATGAGTCCAAATGGGACTGAATTCCCCATGTGCTGCAGTTATTTTGTAAATTCTAAAATACAATATCTACCCCATTAAAAATGTACCTCGCCTGCAGAACTGTCCCACCATATGTGCAAATGATTTTTATTTTTATTTGACTTTATTGTTTTCTGTGTGAAAAAAGTTCTGAGTGCCTCTCTATCATGGAGTCACAAGTACTAAAACATCCCTTAATCATTACAAACCTTCCATTCTATTTAAAATTAAAATGTTAACTGGAATTGGGCATTTAGATTTTTAGATGTGTACATATATGTATATACCTTTGGGTCCTCTAAGTTGTTGAGCCATGAGCCATTTTTATTACGTGTTACTATTTATTTAACTTGTAAACATGTTTTAGGGGACAAGGGGAGCCTTATTTATCAAGCATCAGCACCACACTGCACCACTTTTTTGGCCTCAGTGGCACTTAGCGTGCAATTTAAAAAACTAAAAACAGGTCGCCAGCTAGTGTGTTGTTTAACACTAGCGCCCCAAAGGTCACAGTGCCAAGCACTCTGGATGAGGCAGCACCAGTTGAAACCTGGCAAAATCCCATAGGCAGAACTGGAATGAAGTGTTTTATGCTTATAATTAACATTACATGCATTTATTTGAACCAAACCTGCATTGTGACCGGAAACGCAGGACCTAGATGTCGCCGAATTTCATTTTTTTCATAGAAAAATGTTTTTCATGGCTTCTTTTGGTTACAATTGTATCATTTGGACAACAACAACTAAAACGCTGCCAAAACGCACTGTCAAATGTGGCCCCTTTGTCCCCAGTAGGGATTTCTTGTAACTGTAAAGATGAAACGCTGACCGGCACAAAAATATAGTGTCACTCTTTACAAGGAGGAAAAAATCATAAATACGCTGTGCAGTGCTCACTAGCGCCACTTTAATAATCGGCAGCCAGGTCCAACAGGCGCTGACACAGGCCGCCCAATACCTAGAACAACAATCAAAGCTAATTAGTTAGCAGCCACTGCTAGTGCAATTGTAGCCCACAGCACAGCGCCATATAAGACAAAAATGCTGGCGCTCCAAAACTGGCGCTATAGCCACCAAAAAGATGGTAAGTGGCGCCATCATAATTAATCCTACTTTATTTTAGTGGCAAATGAATCACATCATCAAATCAATATTTCTAAGTGTCTATATAAATGTCAGGGCTGATTTCATGAGACATTTACTAATCCTTAAGATGCACTTTATAATTCACTTACACATTATATTGGTAAAGATCATTTCATCAAGTTGAAGCTGACAGCTTTAACACAATTATAAAGCATGCTTACATTACTCTGACATGTTTTATAAACACCCTAAACATGTGATAAAACCAGATTGCAAGTTAGTAAAAAACAGAAACAGATGTTGCAGGATTTGGGTAAATGCTGATGGCTGCTAATTAATAATTTTAAAAGCAGTGATATGAAAAAACTTGCTAATGGCAAGCATATATGTACTGTTGCTAAGATACCTCCTACGATGACTGGCCAATACTTTATAGAAAGACACTAAACACTAAGGATTGTGGTTAAAAGATAATGCTTTTAGATACCCAAAATGTAAAAAAAATGTAACATTTAAATCAATTCATATTATGACTTCCTCTGATATATTTGCAATTGTGATTCACAACAAACATTTTTTCCATTTGTAGTAACCTGATTTTATATTTCAAACCATCTACTACAATAGCTGCTCAATTAACATAACAAAGGTACAATTTAAATGTATAAATCGTATAACTATGCACCAAAACTTAGCTAAGCAAAACGCTTAGGGCCTTATGTGTGCCTTTTAGTAACTTTCTGGTGGCTACCATGCCAGTTTTGGAGCGCCAGCATTTTCTGGCACTGCGCTGCTTACTACAATCGCTAGAAATGGCAGGGCCAAATGCTAACTAATTTGCTTTGATTGTTCTACTAGGTATTGGACAGCCTGTGCCAAAGCCTGTTGGACCCCACTGCCGATTATCCCAGCGCCAGTGAGCACCACTTTGCAACGCTGTCTTTTCGGGACAGCACATTTTTCCTCCTTGGAAAGATTGGCGCTGGTCAGCGTTTCATCATTACAGTTACAAGAGGACAAAGGGGGCAAATGTTACAGTGTGTTTGGCTGCATCTTAGTTGTTATCCAAATGACATATTTGTAACAAAAAAATTGTCATTTGGCGACATCTAGGACCTGCTTAGTTTCCATTATTGACAAGTCACAATGCAATTCCTGAACCAAAAGATGTGTGCAATATGAATTATAAGCATTAAACACTTCAATCCAGTTCTGCCCATCGTTCTCTATGGGATCTTGACCTACATCGCCTACTTTTAACTGGCACTGCTTCAATCAGAGCGCCCCGCACTTTGACCTTTGGGGCGTTAGTGTTAAATATTTAGTTAGGGGCTGCACCACCGCAGCCTGTTATTTGTATCTTAATCACACACTGAGTGCCACTGAGAACAAAGAAAGGGTGCTGTGTGGCAATGATGCTTCAGGCTCCCTATTTGTTGCTGTACGTCTATTATTATTATTATTATTATTGTTACAGAGTTAATAATGAATATTAAGAATACAAGATACAGTAGGAAAGAGAGCCCTGCCCTTGCGAGCTTACAGTCTATCATTCTTAACATTTGTATTGGGTGCCACTTTGAATACACAGACTTTTATCACATGTATATTTGAATTGAGGAGAGCCCACTGAGCTAAGTCGAAAAAAATCTCCTGGATGTTACTGTGTTTCGGTAGAAAGTGATATGCTGACTGTCCGGTGCAGTACTTGCAATTTAGCAGCTGCGATAGGAGTATCCGGGTCTGCTGTTTGCACATGCTGGTGTGATGTCAGATTACGTGTGTGAGTCTCTGCTGCACACCGCTGACCCTGCCCTTGGACGTGAAGTTTGGAAACCTGCCCTTAATCAGGTGAAGCGGTGAAGGGAAACGCGTGTTACCGCAGAGGCAGCCCCAGGAAGCAGCAGCAGCAGCAGCAATGACTAACTGATGAGCAGTTTTGGTAAGCTAAGGTATTTTTTTCTCTTGGCAATGGCATTGTGACATACTGTATTTAAGGGAGAAAGATGGCTGTTTGGGAGAAATTCTTAATTTGTCAGGGAAAGGTGCTTGGTTGGGGGGGAGGGGAGGAATTCCTTATTTGAGGGAGAAAGGTGACATGTAATAAAACTGTGTGTTACGGAAATGATTGGTGGAGGGGCGTATGTATGCTGTTTGAGGAATTAATGAAAATAAGTTGTGTGGGGGATAACTCAATTGAATTGATCTGGATGTGGCTACTTTGGATCCCAGTTATCACAGAGACATTATAGATTATGAGAGGCCCAGTCTCGAGTTTTGTTCCCTCTGACTGTGTATTGTGCAGAATTGCCCCTAAACTCACCTTTCTTGCCTATCAGCGTCATGCAATGCATTCAGCTCTTGAGCTGAGCTGAATGGAGCCTGCACCGCTGGCAACCCTCTGCACCTATGTGCACCTGGGTCAGCCATTTAGAAATGCCTGGCACAGGTATGTGCCTCACATAGAGCTATAGCTCTCACGCAACAGAGGGGTACCCAAATTTGGGATATCCCACAAAGAGGAAGACCGCCGCGTTAGTGTCACCTACACTCTAGGCTGATGGTTGCTACTCTTTAACCCCATATATGATGGCTGGACTCCATAATCCAGGCATGGCTTATTTGGGGCCCAGTCATCAAAGTATAGGTTAAGAGGCACCCAGTCAAAATCTTGGCTTTATACAGTCGGTTCCTAACCCCCTAAATAGTTTGGCCTGTGTATCCTCATGTGCTGGGGGAGGCACACCCCCTCAATTGCAGTGCAAGTAGCAGGAGTAGTCAGTCTCTATGACTAATGAGTAGGAGCTGTAGTTCAACACAGGGCTTGCTGGTGAGCGGAGCTTTTTGAATGTGCCTACTACATGACACTTTTATTTCTTTCTGTATGTCTAACTTTCTGTAGGAAAGAACATTGAGGTCAACAAATATCTCCTGGGGGTTAGCGGACTTTTGTATGATGTTTGTGTGCTACTGACAGCAAACCATCATTCCTTCAATCTCCCCCCTGATGGGCAAATAGCTTCAAGCAAATATTTCCTGTGAGTAAAAATATACCTCTCCATCAACCAAATTGGAAAGGCACATGCAGCAAGACATCCCAGCTTATCCAAAACATTTGGACTGTACAATTATATACTGGAATCTGTAATAAAAGTACAATTTTTTAAGGCTAGGAAATTGTTTTAAATGAACTGATACAAATATGGCTGCAAAAGAACATTGTGTCTTTTAGCCCTGATTTACCATCTAATATAAAAATGTCTAGTTCTTAATAGAATTTACATAGCACCTGGGCTCTTTACCCTGATTAGCATCTGCTCAGCTGTGCATTTTATGAATCTAATAGAAATCCATTCAAATGTATGCAAATGTTCCAGTATGCAAATATTCATTAGAAAAGCTGTGTGTTCATATAAATGTTCTTTCTCGGGCTGCTGGGCGAAGTATGCTGTGCTGGACTAAAATCACACTCGAGGTTATCCAAGTGATTTGGGGATTTTTTCTGGAGAGGCTGATTCTGAAAGACACAGAGAGCTTTCCCCACACGCACACAATAAAGTGAGAAAAAAGGTTACTACTATTTTCTAAATCAAAATCCCACACACCTACGATGGTGCAAGTATTCAGTTGCAAATTATTTTTATGCAGGAAATTAATTATATTAAGTTGTAATAATTATATTAAGTTCAAAAATAACGGCAGCCTATGAGGGTTGCCCTTTCAAAATACACCTACAGATATGCCCATGATGATTAGACAACACGGAGGGTCTGATAGTCTGTGTTGAACCCATTAGTCCACTTACGACTAAGTGGTAGTAGCAGTAGCATGGTCTTCATTGGGGATTCTGTAATTCATATATTATATTCATTTGTATAAACTCTATGACTCTTACAGGTGAAATGTAAGCTAATGCTGCTTAGTAGCCAAGTCAAATTATTTGCCCTATTTAACATTTCTGCTGCGGCTTTGAGATGTTCTTCCTTATTGGATAGGTTGCATATATGAATTCTCTTTGCAGGATCTTTCGAAACTCTTTTTGCCATAGAGGTAAATCTGGTGGATTTGGGGTGGGGTGGGGGGCATCTTTTGGTGATACTTTTTTTGTGGCAAATATTGCCAGGTTTTTAACTCTATGGCATGTTCAGAGCCATTTAGGAGACATGAATCTGCATTATATTGGATGTAGACTGACAGTTTTACTTTGACTAATATTATTTGTTTCCATAACTTTGCTGTATGGTGGCAATTCCACGATCGACGCAATACAGATGCAGAGACTTGATTGCACCACCATCACTTGTATATATGAGAAGTTTTAGACCGAGGACCCTAACTTTTGCTCAAGATCCTCTTCCCACTTTTTCTTGATGTTTAGTGGAAGATTGAGTTGTGAGTTTAAGATTATTATAGACATAGAATAGAGCGAGTGGGAAGGGTAGGGACAGAATATTTTTCCCAGGGCGAGGTGTGGTAATTGTCTTCTAAGGATATATTAGTTTGACAAATAAAACTTTTAATCTGGATTTGTTGTTAAAAAATTAAATGATTTCTCTTGTATTTTGCCTCTGTTTTGTCACATATTATGTTGCAGATATTATCAAGGAGTGTTATAATCCTGATCATCGTGCCCTCCCTAATCTCCTTATTGGATATTGGAAATTGGGGCAATCGGGCCAATTGCTAAAAAGAGATGAGAATTATTGTTAAGCAAAATCATGAGATTTGGTGATATGTCAGGCTGTCTGATTAACCCTTTAACTGCAAGCCAACCTGGAGATTTTGTCACCTTATTTTGCCAGACCATTTTCACTATTTTGCACTATACATGTTCAACTGTGATTTTTAAAGTATATTTTTATAAAAATTATATATTTTTTCAGCAGTCTGGGCATGAGATGTCTTGTTTGACCTTGTTTTAGTGTATTCTGATATTTTGGGAGGTTAAATATTTGCAGTTTTTCAATAAAATCATATTGCTTGTAAAAGCCCCATTTATTCCGGTTACAACTGTACCACATATGTATTGGTAGACACCCCTTCCTGCCTGGGAGACTTCCCCAAACTAGGAGATTTTCAGATAAAATACAACTGATATGCAAACCTTTTTTTCAAGAAAAACAACCCTTTACATTTGAAATACTCAACACAAACTATATATTCTCTGGAAGTATACATCTCAAGCTTTCTAGACATATTTGGATTTTTGACATTGGCACAGTTTTCTAGAAATGATCCCTTAATGAATTATTTGGGTGAACAGGGTTTCAGTAAAAAAACGAATAACAAAGCAGAATTGAAGCCACATTTTCCTAAAAACACAATATGCAACCAAAAAAAAACAAGTGAAATCTGAAAAAGCAAGTTCCTCCCAACAGAACGATACCCAACATGCACTGTTACTATTGCCAAACACTGCAAAGTAATGCATGTGAGTAAGGGTAATTTTACTTGAAAATTTCAGCTCTGCATACAAAGTGTGCTCTTTGCTCTTTTTCAACCTAAACAACTCCCCACAAACCATATAGTAACTGAAAGTACACACATTAAGCTTTCTAGGCATGTTGTAGTGGGCTCATCTTTCTGGAAGTAATCCCTCAAATAATAAATTGGTTGCACAGAGTTTCCATAAAATGTATAAAAAAGCAGACTAGAAAACACATTTTCCTAAAATATCAATCAATATCAATATGAAAACAAAAAAAACAGCTAAATCTGAAAGCACAAGTTCCCCTGAACAGAACAATGCCCAACATGTATAGCTACTTTTAACCCTTTTAACTACCAGTCTACTTGATATGTTGTCACCCTCTGTTGACAGGTCATTTTTCACTGTTTAAAAAAATGTACAAATGTTTTTATTTTTACATTTGTCTTGTTTAATTTAAATAAAAAAAAAGTATTATATCCAAGAAAACAATATTGCATGTCTCCTGTATAGTGTTTTAGAGCTAATTTTAACTCGTCCCTTCCTACAATAAAATCTCATTAGGGTAGAGTCCAACTTTTTAAAGAAATTTCTAGAATTCTGAAATATTTTTTTTTAAAAAGCATGGAGGGATTGCTCCCGTTATCAGACTGATATAGCCAAGTAGATTTACCCCTCGATTCAAAGAGCAAAAGTTAAGTGATTTCGTATCGAGAATCGTAAGTTTGGGTGGGTGTTTGTCATTTTTTCTTGTTTTTTTGCCCATTTCGTATTCGCACGATCGTTCGCGCATAGACGTATATGAACATACGCATTTCGTACGAGAATCGTATAATTTGCGTTAGTTCGTGTGTTTTTCCCGTCCAAATCGTATTATTTGCGTCCGATCCTATTTTTTACGTCCTTCACATGGGCTTGCGCCCAATTCAGAGAGGTGATTGCTAATTGTTTTGAAGCCCATTAAAGAGCTGCTTTACGAAATGTTTGCCGGCAGCTATTTGGCCTCGGGAGTAGGATGGAGCGGAGCGAGTTTGTGGCACATCAAGGGCTTATGCTTTTTGGCATTGAGTTGATCGAGATGTCTGAGAGCAGATTGCCCCTGCGTCGTCGCATGAACATCGATAGCATGAATGATGTTGAGCTGTTCGAGCTGACCAGGCTTAATCGCGCTTCCCTCCATAAATTATATAGTGAGCTGCGGCCATGGTTAGCCCGCACCACAAGGAAGGGGCATGCAATTTCAGGTATGACCAAGATGCTTGGCTGCCTGCAATTTTTGGCGAACGGCTCGTTCCAGAGGCTGGGTGCCCTCTCTGTGGGGATGTCACAGCCTACGCTGAGCCGCGCACTGTCTAAATTTTTGGAAGGCATGGCTGCCATAACTCAAAAATATATTTATTTTCCTGATGATATGGCAGCCAGAAACGCCATTAAGCTTGGGTTTTATATGGGTTGATTCAAAGAAACATGTAACAGCTTGGATTTGGCTCAAGATCATCCTATTTTTCACGTCCGCTCGTGCGTTCGTATGAACTTGCGAGTGATTCAATAAGCAAATACGCTTCTATCCTAAAATATACGTCCGTTCGTATGGCAGTTCGGGAATCAGACCTATGTCAGTTTCCATCCTGAATTTTCCGTTTCATTTCTCAGGTTGCAACATTGGTTTTGCCCTTTTTCCTTTTTTGTCTGGACGTAAATCCTTCTGATCTTGCGGCCGCGCACTACAAACTTAGCTCATTAAAGTGCATTCTAAATATTTGGTGTTATTTTTCTTTATTTCATTCATTTTGTTGAAACCAACCATTAATGAATGCATTTGCATAATAAAATCTTACTTTGTTTAATTTTTAGTTAACTTGCATTTTTTACTTGTGGATTTAATTTTAATATTTTGGCTTCAAATGGTACAACTTAAATTTTGGGTGTGTGGTTACCCACACCCTCTACATACAGATTGCTCTCAAATATTAAAAAACACCCAGCAACTTCTGCATGTTATGAGTCTAGAAACAGCCAAGATGGCGACTCAGGTATTCTCGGGCAGCCTGCAAACAGAAAGGGCCTTGTGACTGTCCGTGCCCCCAGCTCTGGGGGCAAAATACAGCAGTAACCCACATCCTGCACTTTATCCCGCTCTCCTCTCCTCAGTAAGTGTGATGCATCTGACCAAAGATGTGCTTAACTAATTAAACAAAGCAAAGGTAAACAACTAAAACAATAAATGCTATCTAAAAATATGATTCTAGTACATCAATTTAACAATAAATAACAAAGGACATAAGTTTCTTTAATTAACGCAAATATATTGCAAAATAAAGGTTTACATGCAAAGGACTAATTAAGGTCCACATTAAAATGCTTTTATAAGGCATACATGGAAATGTATTAAATCAGGCATGCATTGCCATACAATTAATGGCCTCGGCCATGCTGATACATGCAGTTCATTGGAGCACAAGACGCGCAGACTCCTCCACATAGCCAAAAAACCTGTTCACGAACAGCAATCCGGCTGCTAAAAGGTGTCGGCTGTGGCTTTCTTTTAAAACGCGTTTACAGGTTTCTCTGAATCACACCTAAACACATCCAATTATCCTAAGTTTTACGCTTTCATCGTAAGTTTTAGGATTTGATCCTAAGTTTTACGTTTTGATCCTAAAATTTACGAACGCACTGCCGCTGATCGTAAGAGCATATACGCATTCGTACGTAGGCTCGTGCGAGTCGGGAATGGCCAAAAAAACAGGAAAAAATGACTAACACCCACCCAAACTTACGATTCTCGATACGAAATCAATTAACTTTTGCTCTTTGAATCGAGGGGATAATGTGGCCGACATGCCCAACGTTATTGGTGCAATTGACTGCACACATGTGGCACTCGTACCTAGGGCAGCCGACGAGTATATATATAGGTATTGAGATTGGTTATTATGTTGCCCAACGTGTCATGTAACCTGTTTTCCTTTGCGGCAGCATATTTGTTTATCCCTCATTTGTGTAGCTGCTTTATCTCGGCTTTTCATTAGTCTTTCCCAATAGAGTGCAGACATGTTTTGTGGTTAATTTATTAGTTTGGGTCAAATATCAATTACCCTTTTTGTATGTTTTTTCCTTAAGGAATCGTAAAATGGGACACTCACTTAATGTCCAGGCCGTGGTTGGTCCGGATATGCGGTTTATGAGTGTCCTTGCCGGCTACCCCGGATCGTCCCACGACTCCTATATCCTCCGGCGATCTGGGTTGTTTCGGAGATTTGAGGCAGGTGAATTTTCGGGGGCATGGCTGCTTGGTAAGTGTGTCCTATTTGTGTGTTATTAAATGTGGCATTAATCTTGTATTTGTTGATATGTTTTTTAAGGATAAATTTACAGAAGCGTACAACTGCCTTTTTCTTGGCTCATATATTAGGAACTTACCCAAAAAATCCTTGTCTCGCTGTGGCCTTCAGAATGTTTTCCCTTTAGTTAGGATGTCTGTAAGTTCCTTGTGCCTAAATATATTGGTTTGGAGTTTATACCCAAGGATCTTTGACCTTTGGCTCCTTTGGGACTATTGGTCTTTAAATGTCAAAGTGGACTTAAACTGCATACATTGTATTTTCCAGTGAAATGTGGATAGGGATCTTTGACCTTTGGCTCCTTTGGGACTATTGGTCTTTAAATGTCAAAGTGGACTTAAACTGCATACATTGTATTTTCCAGTGAAATGTGGATAGGGATCTTTGACCTTTGGCTCCTTTGGTACTATTGGTCGTTAAATGTCAAAGTGGACTTAAACTGCATACATTGTAGTTTCCAGAGAAATGTGGATAGGCCCTCCGCAGCATCCTAATTGTAACATGTCTGAAAACTACAAATATATGTAAAATACAAATACCCTTGGCCGTGCAGATGTTTGTTAATTAATTGGTATATAGAAGTGCCATTTTTATTTAGGTGATACCTTAGTGCAATTTTTGTGGGCCCTAATGTGCCCTGTTTTTTTTTGGGAACACTTTACCTTACATCATTATGATATCTGTGAAATTTTTGGTGTTGGTTGTGTTGCCTTTTTAATTTTGATTACATTTAATTCTCTGTTTAAGGTGATTCCGGGTACCCACTTCTACCCTGGCTCATGACGCCTGTGCTGCGGCCCCAGGATGCCTCTCAGGAAGCGTATAACCGTGCGCATCGCAAGACCCGGGCTGTTGTGGAGAGGGCCTTTGGTCTGCTGAAGACACGTTTTCGTTGCCTTGACCATACTGGGGGGGCCCTGCAATATGATCCCAAGAAAGTGATCGACATTATAATGGCATGTGCTGTTTTGCACAATTTTGCCATCATGGAACGTGTCCCACGTTATGTGGACAGCCTGCCCTCTTCAGCCGTCGAGGATGAAGCCGAGAATTTTGAGGGGCCCCCCAGTGAGTCTGGCCAATCTGTTCGAGCCAACCTGATCAGCCAGCATTTTAGTTAACTTTTTTCCCTGTCTCACCATTCTGTATGTCTGTGTTATCCTTTTTGAAACATATGTTGTTTTGCCGTAATGTGGCATTACCTCTAAGTAAAACATTTAGACCTTAATTGTTGCCTAATGTATTTCATGTAGTTTCCTTAGCTTTCGCTTTGCATTGTTACACCTCTTCAAACCAAAATTATCTGGTTTAGGCCAAGCTGTTAAAAATGTCTTCCCACTAAAAACGCCACAAGTATTGGAAGTGAAATTTTTGTTTTACTTTGAAAATGAAAAATTATAGTGGTTAACAGAAATCAGTCCACATACATCTGTGGTAACAAATGGATAACATTAAAAAAAAAACATCGAGCACATCTACACCTGGAAGTGAGTGGCACAACCAAACAAGGACACCCAGTCCAAAGGCCAGCCTAGTCCAGTCATTAATATTGCCTGTGCCCAGGGATATTTGGGCATGGCCATAATGTCACACAAACATGTCTGCAAACAGGAGGAGCACCAACCAAATACATAGGTAAAGCCATAAGTGGCCAGATAAACTCCACATAGACCTATGGCATTGGCTAGTGGCCTTAAGCATTACTCTAAGGAGCTATATGGGAGCAAATACAAAACACAACCTGCCAGAGCAACACAAAATGGATTGTTTGAAACCTCAAAGGACAAGTAAATACAGTGGGGGTTAAGAGAAAAGATGTCCCACACACCCATGGCTTAATAGGGTGGCTGCCCATAATACCCAGGTGGAGGTCCAGGTGGAGGTCCATGGGAATGGGACCTAGCCTGGGCCATGGCAGCATTGTGAATTTGAAACTGCTCCACAATGTTTCTCTGCATATTGGTCATCTCAGCCATGGCTGACTGGATGCCATTACTTGCATTGGCCACGTTGCTGTTGAGGGTACGCAACTCCGCGAGGATGCCCTGTAGACTGGTATGGATGTTCACCATGTCGGCATGCCTTTGCTCACGCTCTGTAACGAGCTGGGCGTCATAAGAGTCCCTTTGTTGGGTCCATAATTGAAGCAGGGCACTCTGCCTCCCCTGGGAAATTGTGGGGCGGCGTAATGGCGTCCGCCGCACAATTACCCTGGCTCTTGGGCGTGCCCTGCCGCGTGGTGTCGTACCCTCAACAGCAACCGGCCTGCTTTGCAAATCCTCAGCAGCAGAGTGAACACTGGGGACTGTAGTGTCAGTCTCCCCATGTGCAAGCACAATGGATGGAGATTCACTCTGCTGCTGAGGATTGGCCAGAGAAACATTATGGAGCAGTTCCAAATTGGGACCCAGGGGGAGTTCATCCGACGTGCCCTGTACGGAGACATCATCATCTTCCTCCATGTCCTGGATCTCTTCCATGAGTGTGCGGGTCTGTAGGGACATATCAAAAAAAAAAGGCTAAGTTTGCGTCCCAATTTTGGATTTCAACAGTTTAACACATTCTTAAGCACTTGTTAGTATTTATGCTACTAAATTAACTTACCGAAAATCTCTGATCTGGGCTCCGATGCTGTACGGACCTGGTAGGCATAACCAAACTGGGGGGTGAGTTTACCCTTGCTGAGGGATCATGCTGGGCTGAAGAAGAGAAAAAAAAACCACGTAAACACACACACATAACCTTTTTTTGGATAGGTAATCAAATATAGCTCTATTTGTAATATTATTCAACTCTAGAGCAATGGTGACCTTTGTTCAAACCCACGCAAGTTTACATAGGTGCAATGGCTCGGACAAACTGCTAAGTGACCTCAGTTCTAAGTCATGAAGTGTACCCAGTCAGCATCCAACTTTCAAGGCACATTTTTGGATTTAGCCTACCATTCGCTAGGTCCGGGGTACTCAAACAATTGTTTGAAACGCCCATTTAAAGGTATGTGGTGAGAGGTGAATGTCTGGCCATGGTGCTGACGCAGGGGGTGTCTAGTTAAAAATAAAGACACTGGTGGAGGGGCTGGAGATTTCTAAGTGCCAACTAATAAAGGCTGCTTGCCCTTGCTGGGCTGGATGGGCCAGAGCTGAGGGGACAGGGATTGGATGGCTAAAGGGGGGAGTTAACGTATTGATGGTGATGGGATGGATGGAGCCAATCTGTTACAAATGTATGGGGCTTATGTGGGGGGGGGGCATGGGGGGACTGTGGCACATGGGCCAGAGCAGGGGCAGCGGGACACGATTGTGGCCAGTGAAAATTTAAATAAGTTACTGTGTACCTTGCAATGCCACTTCCTGGGCAGTACTTCATATTGCAATGCTATGTTTCACGGAGCCATGACATTGGGCAGGAGACCAACCACTACATGGCCGATCAAGGGGGCAGCTCTGAGCACGTCAACACAGAAGTAACTGAGTGCAGGGCTGTCTGGGCAGGGGTCCTTGAATGTGGTGGCAAGGTCCGCATTGGGACCCCGGGCCGCCAGTTGAGTCTCGCTGCTCTTGGTCACATATGTTTGTGGGTGGCTAATTAAATTGTTAACTCAAACACAACTCACACAAGCAAAAGGCAACCCATACATAATGATGTGTGTTTTGTGATTGATTCCAAATATCTCACTTATCTTGCGAAACTTCATGACTTTAACAATACAATTGGACATTTGAACTTTGCCATAATGGCTGTGGGCCTAAATGTGTGATTCCCAGGGCCAAAAAGAGGACACAAACAGCCACAGTAGTGCGAGGCCAAGCAAGGCAAACCATAGGGGCATCCCGTTAGCTTGTTACTAGTGAACTGTCGATTATTTAGCAAACAGGCAAACATGCAGATTTAAGAGTACTCACCGTGGGTACGGGTCGGTGAGTCTGTGTCCCTTAGACCAGCATGTCCACCGACCGCGACCGGATGGAGAAGTCCAAGCACAATCTCCTCAGCAGGGGTAAACTCCAATTTAGATGGAAAGCCACCGCCAGTTTTCAGGCTGAAAAGAGAAAATTGTTTGGTACTCAGAAAAGGTGCATACAGTACATCCAAAACATTAGATTTAGCGTAAACATTTAGTTACCTGTAATTATGCCTTTTAATTTCTTTTTGCCGTACAGCATACTTCAGATCAGAGATTTTCTTCTGAATTTGGGACACATCTTTCCTCTCTTCCCCCGCTGCATTTACTTGTCGGAGGATGGTTTCAAACAATTCCATCTTGCGCTGCTTGGTGGTGTGTTTTGATTTGCTCCCATATAGCTCGTCATAGTATAATGTAAGGCCACTAGCCAATGCCATATTTTGGTCATGGGAGAATCTCCCACTCAACTGGCCGCGGCGCAATGTGCGGCCAGATGGTTGGCTTGGCTGCTCCTCCATGTGTGCAGACACATGTGGTGACATTATGGCCTGGGGCTGGGTAGGGGAATGGCCGGATTGGTGGCTTCCCAATGACTGGACTGGACTGGCCAAGGGACTGGGTGTTCTTGCGTGGCTGGCCACCGAACTTCCAGGTGTAGATGTGGTCATGGGGGCAATTCGGGGCCCTCTTGGGGGGCTAGGTTCCCGGCTGGTGCCAGGTCGTGGGCTCTGTTCCCGGCTGGTGCCAGGTCGGGGGCTTCTGGCCCTGGATTGGGTTCGTCGGGCCCTGTAGGGGCTTCTGGCCCTGGATTGTGTTCTTCTGGGCCTGTCGGGGCTTCTGGCCCTGGATTGGGATCTGCGGGCCATGTAGGGGCTTCTGGCCCTGGATTGGGTTCGTCGGGCCCTGTAGGGGCTTCTGGCCCTGGATTGGGTTCGTCGGGCCCTGTAGGGGCTTCTGGCCCTGGATTGTGTTCTTCTGGGCCTGTCGGGGCTTCTGGCCCTGGATTGGGATCTGCGGGCCATGTAGGGGCTTCTGGCCCTGGTTTGGGATCTGCGGGCCCTGTAGGGGCTTCTGGCCCTGGATTGTGTTCTTCTGGGCCTGTCGGGGCTTCTGGCCCTGGATTGGGATCTGCGGGCCCTGTAGGGGCTTCTGGCCCTGGTTTTGGATCTGCGGCCTCTGGATGGGCTTCGGGGCCTGGATGGGGTTCGGGCCCTGGATGGGGTTCGGGCCCTGGCTGGGCTTCGTGCCCTGGATTGGGTTCTTCGCCCTCTGGCTGTGCTTCGGGCCCTGGATGGGGTTCGGGCCCTGGATGGGGTTCGGGCCCTGCTGCGGGGCATGGGTTTCCGAACTGCCCTACTTGAAGGCATGGCCGGTGTGGGCTCACTGGTGCTGCCTGTTCTGGGGGCAGAGGTGGTGGGTGCTGCAGTTGCCAGCTTTTTGGCTGCAGGAGGGGCACGAGGCTTGGGGCCCCTTTTTTGGGTACCTGAGGGTCCAGGGTCCCTTGGTGGGGCCGAGGTGGGAGTCTTGGATCTCAGTTTTCGGCCAGCTTGCTGGGACCTTGTGGTGGGGCCCTCCGCGGTCTTGCTTGCCTGGGGTCGCTTGCTCATCGCCTTTTTTGGTGCCATCGTACACAAATGCTCAAAGAGAATGAGCTTGGGGGGAAGGGACCTTTAAATAATGAGCCCAGCGTGTGACGCCTATGCGCACGACTACGCGCTCGTACGAACGTACGTTCGAGCGGAACCAGGAAACCGCTGGGGTTTCACTTATCTGCTGCCTGGAAGAAGACTAAAGATGGCGCCCACTATCTTCACCCGTCAACAGGAAGAGATCCTCATGCTGGTAAGTGGCTGCCTGTGCATTTTAATAGAATAGTCAATGATGGCCTAAATGTAAATGATGCGTTGGGAACTAGTTTGGGGTCTCTTAATGTTTAATCACTGGCTCCTCACACTTCATCCTCAAGGGCCGAGCCTGGCCACGTTTTCACCTGTCTATGCTGATGTCCTAATTCGGCCAATTGCTCCGGCTTAGCAACAGTTAATTAACCTGTGGAGTAGCGGGGCGAGCTGTCAAACCTGGCCTGTCTCGGACCTTGATGCGGATGTTTGCGGAACACTGTTTTCCTAAGCCATAAAAACACAACGGGAAGCCACACACGTGGTCCAAAAGCCTAAGCATTAGGCTACATCTTGGATGTTTAAACCATCCTAACATGCCATAGATGCAGGTGGCCTGATTCTTGATGTTGGCTATTATCTGTATGTACATGGTGTGTGATACATATAACATAAGACCAGACTGTCAATCACAGTCAACGTCCTCTTTAAGGCACTCCCCAAAAATGGCGGCCATTCGAAATGTGTGTGTTAATGACATTAAATACTCAACTTGTGATGCAACACATATGGGTCTGTGTGTAAAAGTAAAAGCTCTGTGTCCATTATGTTTTTCAGATCATGCTTCAGCGCCGGTATGACTTCGCGCCCAATGTGTGCGAGAAAAGGGACATCGCCCGGGAGATCATCGCCGAGATCCACCGTGTGACCAGCACCACCTTCACTCACACCCAGATAATGCAGCATTGGTCGGACCTGAAGCGTCTGCACATGCCCCGGGTGCGGAGGTTTTTTGGGATCCATTTCCCAAGTAAGTACAAAGCAATTGCATGGTATATGTTCCAAATGTCTAAGTTATGCCTTTATTTATAATGACTTTTCTTTGGTAGTGTTGGAAATGGATTTCAGAATTCGCCGCACCCGGAGACGTACAGGCCGACCAGTGCTGCATGACTCTGCATCTGTGAGTGAAGGTGGTGGATCTCCCGGGCGACGGACCTACCCCTCCTCTGTGGCCTCCTCAGACCAGCCCCTGGACCTTACCACAGAGGAGGGGCCAAGGCGCGTGGGCGTGGAGTCATACCTGGCCACGCATGGGGAAGGCTCTGGTATGTCACTCTTCATGTATAGGCACAAAGATATACATGGCAGGCCAAAAACTAAGTTATCCTTTATTATGTATTTGTAGAAGCTTCAGGAGCGGGTGAGATAGTGGAGGAGGAGGCAGCAGAGATGCTTGAAGTCGATCCTGGCGAAGGTGAGTGATGTCAGCCAGACTGGGAGCCAGATATGTTGGGGATAGTGACTCTCTACAAATACTAACCAAATGTCACATGTTTCTCCAGGGACTTCTTCACAGCAGAGCCAGGACCAAGGGCAGCCTGTTGGCCCCAACCAGCCATCTGTCGGCCACCAACTCCGTAAGTCTCCATGCCATTATTCATATTAATGTTTGCTTAGCTAATAACACACACATAACTAAAGGCGTAGCCAATGTGTAGTTCACACTTTCATGTGGGCACTTCGTTAGCTTAAAGAGGACCCAAACTAGTATTAAGAACCAAAGACTTAGCCATCACACTGTACCTACAGATTAGAAACATGGAAAAACACCCTTCACCCATCTAATGCATGTTATTAGACAGAACAAAACCAATATTGGGGAATATGGAATGCACAATATTTACAGGCAGCATGGGATACAGATTGAAAAAAGGAAGGTGCTGCCATGCATTGTGTGAGTGATGACCTTTCCCTCAACCCAGCTATGCTCTGGATTCCCAACGCACCACTGTAACCTACTCCCCTGTACTTTATCCAACTCTCCACTCCTCATTAAGTGTTATGCTTCAGAGTCCAGATGGCGGCGCTGTAATCCCAAAAAAGCCCTAAATAACTTTGAGGTGGTGCAGAATCATTTGTGAATAGTTTTTGGTTTTCATTAAATAATGTTGAAGGTCCGGTTTAAGGAGTTTAAACACTTACCTGTGGGAAATGCATTAACTGTATCCCTTTGAAGAAGGACATATGTCATGCATTTACATGTATTTGATTAACCCTAAATCTATTTCCAGCATACAAACCGGTCTGGGAGTCCGATTTATGTTTCTTTCTCTATTGGTTACAGGGATGATCCCCCAAACCTTGGCGGGAAAAAAAAAAAGAATGAAGGAGTTGGTGGCCGAGCTGCTGGCCATACAGGCGACGTTGGGGCCAACAGATGAAGAAGAGGATGATGAATAGTGCCCTTGGTCCTGGCTCCTTTCTTTAACTTGTTTTTAAAGTTGTTCACATTTGAGAAAGTGTTTTATAGTTTTTAAAAAAAAAAAAAAAATTTTTTAAACCAAAAAAACCCACCAAAAAATAAAAAAGGGTTTTACTGTTAAAAACAAAAAAAAAAATTATATATGTTTTACCGAGGCCAAAAAAAAAAAAAGGTTTTACAAAAAAAAAACAAACAATATAAAAAAAATTTGGAATTTGATTCCAAACAAAACAAAGAAAATATTTTAAATAAATTATATTTTAAGCCTTCCTAAATGTGTCTTTTCTAATATGCACACACCCAAAAAATTACACAAACCAGAAACAACACACTTAGAAACATATAGACATATGTAAATTATGTGATTTTCTTACGTTTTATGGACCGAGAAATGAAGTGGGATGCAGCCGCTACGGGGTTTAGGTAAGTTTGAGGGACAGAGAAATGAAGTTGGATGCAAGCGCTAAGGGGTTTAGGTAAGTTTGAGGGACCGAGAAATGAAGTTGGATGCAAGCGCTAAGGGGTTTAGGTAAGTTTGAGGGACCGAGAAATGAAGTTGGATGCAAGCGCTAAGGGGTTTAGGTAAGTTTGAGGGACCGAGAAATGAAGTTGGATGCAAGCGCTAAGGGGTTTAGGTAAGTTTGAGGGACCGAGAAATGAAGTTGGATGCAAGCGCTAAAGGGTTTAGGTAAGTTTGAGGGACCGAGAAATGAAGTTGGATGCAGCCGCTAAAGGGTTTAGGTAAGTTTGAGGGACCGAGATATGAAGTTGGATGCAAGCGCTAAGGGGTTTAGGTAAGTTTGAGGGACCGAGAAATGAAGTTGGATGCAGCCGCTAAAGGGTTTAGGTAAGTTTGAGGGACCGAGATATGAAGTTGGATGCAAGCGCTAAGGGGTTTAGGTAAGTTTGAGGGACCGAGAAATGAAGTTGGATGCAAGCGCTAAGGGGTTTAGGTAAGTTTGAGGGACCGAGAAATGAAGTTGGATGCAGCCGCTAAAGGGTTTAGGTAAGTTTGAGGGACCGAGAAATGAAGTTGGATGCAGCCGCTAAAGGGTTTAGGTAAGTTTGAGGGACCGAGAAATGAAGTTGGATGCAAGCGCTAAGGGGTTTAGGTAAGTTTGAGGGACCGAGAAATGAAGTTGGATGCAAGCGCTAAAGGGTTTAGGTACGTTAGAGGGACCGAGAAATGAAGTTGGATGCAAGCGCTAAGGGGTTTAGGTAAGTTTGAGGGACCGAGAAATGAAGTTGGATGCAGCCGCTAAAGGGTTTAGGTAAGTTTGAGGGACCGAGAAATGAAGTTGGATGCAGCCGCTAAAGGGTTTAGGTAAGTTTGAGGGACCGAGAAATGAAGTTGGATGCAAGCGCTAAGGGGTTTAGGTAAGTTTGAGGGACCGAGAAATGAAGTTGGATGCAAGCGCTAAAGGGTTTAGGTACGTTAGAGGGACCGAGAAATGAAGTTGGATGCAGCCGCTACGGGGTTTATGTAAGTTTCTGGTTGAGGGTGCGCATGCGCAAGATCTTATAAACATACGAACGCACGAATCTAAGAGGCCAAAAACCAATGAAAACCAGAGGCAAACGCAAGTAATTGGAAGAGCTGGACGATGGAAGCAGCCGAAAAAACAGGCTGCCGCCGCAACAGGTGAGCACATGAACGTGATTTTTACGATTGCCAACTGACTGAGGCAAGTTCGGGAGATATCATACGAACGGACGTATCTTTTAGGATAGAAACGTATTTGCTTATTGAATCACTCGCAAGTTCATACGAACGCACGAGCGGACGTGAAAAATAGGATGATCGTGAGCCAAATCCAAGCTGTTACATGTTTCTTTGAATCAACCCATTAGTCTAGGATTACTCCATGTTGCTAGTTTATCCTTCGTATAGATTTGGAGTGGTATAAAATTTTTATGAAGACTAGTTTTCAAATTTTCAGGGATTTGGATACCCAAGTAAGTAATATACTTGGTCCAGTTTAATCTTGGTAGTGTCTTACGTAAAGTGCCCCTCTCCTCCGGTGCTAGATAAAATTCCATAGCAGTGGATTTATTTATATTTATCTGAAAATTAGACTGCCGGCTGAATTCCCCAATAATTTTTTAAACAGCTTGGGATGGAAATTGTGGGCCCTGTCCCCGAGAACAAGGGTGGAAGAGGTCATAGGACTTTGGGCCTCACGGCGGAAACCCTGCCCAGTGGATCCCCCTTGAGGCCCGGGCTAGTACTAGGCAGGTCTTAATGGCCAGCCAAGGAAACCCCGGTACTGAAGCGATAGTTAGTACCTGGTCGGGCAACCCCCCGGGAAAGCCTTACACTGAGGGATCTAGCCAGTGGTCCACAGGGAATCCTTCAGGTAGTACCTGAGGACCAAGTCCCCTCCTCTCCTTGAGGAGGGAGGGATACGTATCCTTGTACTCTCTCTTTTGAGATGGGCCTAGCATGGGCACCCCAAAGTGTTTTTCAGTGGTTTTACCCTTTTCACTTTGGGTGGCACGTTTTTCACGGTGTGTTTATCACACAGGCGGCTTCAATAAAAAATTAAAAAAAATAAGCTTCATATATGGCGGTATCTATTTTTTTCTTGTGAACTGACAAGAAATCTTAATCTATCTGTTAATGCTGAAATCTGATTTTACCTTTTTTCTAGACTCACGGGCTGCTATTTGCAGGCATATACCTCGCTTGAAGCATTTAAATGTAGCCCATGGCCTCACAGGGAAAATCTCTGTAGAGTAGCTTATATTAAAAAACTCTTCTCTAATTGTTTGATTCTCTAACTAGATTCTGTAAATTTCTAGTTCGCTCTCTTCTTCTCTACTCTCCCATTTTCGAAATAGAAACTCAGATGTGTGATTCGACACTGATTTTACTCCAGTTCTACATTAGTTATTTCCTATTGTTGAAGGAAAAAGTAATCTATAGGCGAGTATGATTGATGAGCTTTTAAAGCATATATATATATATATATATATATATATATATATATATATATCACATTCATTTATATATAGGATGGGATGGGAGGTGGGAAGGGCCGGGTGAGTCTAGTGCGCAATCCCTAGTTAGATTGAATTTGCCTCCAAAAATAAGAGTTCCATAAATTTTTGTCTCTCTAATATATTTAAAACCTTGGCCAGAAACATTGTTTGGTGTTTGGGCAGTATATATTTAGCAGTGTGCATGGTTTGTCTTTTATTTCCCCCTGAACAAGAAAGACCTTTCCCTCTTTATCTTTATACATATCTTTGAAAACGAAGGACCACTTGTTTTTCAGGATGACCATTTCCCTAACCTTCTTCACACTGTACGAGCTTAGATATAATGTACCAAAAGAGAAGGTATTTGTCCATTCTTAAACTAGGTTTCCTGCAGATTAGCAATATCAATTTTATTCTACTTCAATGGCTCTTTGTAGAAGAGTAGACACCCCTTATGTTATATGTGCATATTTTAATAGTCATACTTTTAGTTCAAGCATTCTTGGGCAGCTGTTGCGTAGTTGTGCTGAAGTCTTAGTAGTATCCTCAGGTTGATTGTCTTCTATAGTTAGATCGATTAAAGAGTCTTGGTCCGAGATCTGCATGGGCCAGAACAATCCTGCTGAGATGGGAGTTAATGACCACAGAGATCAGAGAACCTGGGATAGTTCCAGGGATATTGTCTGTTCTTTGGTGTTGTCATAGTCTGTCCCATCAGGTCTAGTCCTGTTATTTCCATTGCTTCCATCACTCAATGCGTACTGGCTTAGTGATGTCTGCTTAGACATTTTATTGAGCCTGCTGGTACCAGATTTATTTAGCCTGCTGGTACCAGATACTCTTTGTGGGTTGAGATAATATCCTGGAAAATCTCTGTTAGGGCCTTTCAATGTCTCATATAGTGCTATTTTAGTTGTGGAAAAATAAAGGCATACTAAAATTGATTTTTTGTGTCAAATAGAGAGTCATATATTTTTATGCACACACTTACTTCCTCCACGTCCTATAGCCTACAGCACATAGTATTGTGATCTTCCTATTTATGCTGGTGAGCCACAAGGACAGTCTCATGGTAGCTCCAAGTGGTTTGTTGCAAGTGGAATTAATGCTGTGTTGGCCTCAATCTCAGCCGGGGCACTACATCCTGCTTTGACAGGTAAGACCAGGGATGCCTTCAGCGGGGGATTCTGTGGAGAGCTTCAATAGAACTGGCAGAGACGAACACTTTGTGAAGTACTTTGTGTGTCTGTTCTGGCCAGCCAGGGCACGGAAGTGGGAGGGCCTCCTCACACTCACTCACGCATCTTCTAATGCACAAAAACATTGGTGATGCTTAGATGTTAGAAAGATCCCAATCCACTGCCATCATCAGTCAGCACTTTAAGAATCACTCACATGTTCTTGCTTACCAAGAAAACCCAGAAGAGGTTGTAACTATATTTTGCCATGGCCCCCTCCCACCCTGCTCACAAACTGTTTTTAAAAAGTCCCTGGAGAGAGACTGAGGGTCAACAAGGCCAAAGCAAACCAAGGACAGCTTTTTTTCACTGCAGCTCATGAACATGACACCAGGCCCCATGAGAGACAATGGGAGTCATGCTAACTATTTGGTGAAGCCAGTGTGCATTGCAACCTGCATCCCTGTGAGCTTTTTAGACACAAAAAAGGGTAAACAAATGTTTTTTCAACCTTTTTTTCCCAAAAATGACCTGTACTTGTGGTGGGGCATTTTTACATATGATGTACATAATTTTTCCCATTGGGTAAGTTTTTTTTGTTTAAAGCTTGGAAATAACAGCAGCACCATATGGGCTATGCTAAAGAATTTACCAAATATTTCTACATAGCCTTTAGGGTCCTTACCTCATAGGTAAAATGATGTACCTAACCTGTAAAAATGCCCCATCACAGGTACAGGTCATTTTTTGAGAAAAAATGTTGAAAAAAAACAAATCACTGATGTTCCTTCACCTTACTTACCAGATTTGTGCTCACATGGAATCATGTACCGAAAAAGAAGCACCATTTGTCTAAAAATTACACAAAAAAGGATACCGTATGATTAGGGATGAGCGAATCGATCCGGACGAACCCGGATTCGATCCGAATTTCAGGAAAAATTCGATTCGGATCGAATCCGAATTTCCCCGCGATTCGATCACTCGAAGTTTTCCTTTAACATCCATTCATTTACATTACAGGCATTCTAAGATGGCGGACGGGACTTGTCTGGACATGTATCCCGCGCCAGTGCAAGCTGGGGCAGTCACATGCAGCCTATCAGCAGCCAGCAAGCCCGGTGACGTCACACAGCGGTATTTAACGGCGGCCATCTTGCTTTTCCTCATTTCTCTATTGCATTCGTGACAGACAGACAGAACGCTGTGTAGCTGAGGCAGTTAGACAGGCTGGGACAGACAGGGACAGACAGGGACAGGCTGGAGACAGGCAGGAGACAGGCAGGAGACAGACAGGAGACAGACAGAAAGCCAGGGAAAGGTAGGAAAAACGGAGCTGGCTGACAGGGAGATTTTTTTTTTTTCATCCAGCCTTTGTTAGCGTTTTCAGGCTGCTTATAGTAACTAACTGTGCATATATACTGAACTGATCTTAAGTCTGCTGTGAGGCATCCCATTCTGTGACTAAAGCAGCCTCTATTTAATAGCATGATAAACATTTGCACTTATTCTCATAGAAATCAGGCCTGAGTGATAAAGACACTTTTGCTGTGCATGCTCTCTGGTTTTTGTGCCACTGGCATCCCATTCTGTGACTAAAGCAGCCTCTATTTAATAGCATAATAAACATTTGCACTTATTCTCATAGAAATCAGGCCTGAGTGATAAAGACACTTTTGCTGTGCATGCTCTCTGGTTTTTGTGCCACTGGCATCCCATTCTGTGACTAAAGCAGCCTCTATTTAATAGCATAATAAACATTTGCACTTATTCTCATAGAAATCAGGCCTGAGTGATAAAGACACTTTTGCTGTGCATGCTCTCTGGTTTTTGTGCCACTGGCATCCCATTCTGTGACTAAAGCAGCCTCTATTTAATAGCATAATAAACATTTGCACTTATTCTCATAGAAATCAGGCCTGAGTGATAAAGACACTTTTGCTGTGCATGCTCTCTGGTTTTTGTGCCACTGGCATCCCATTCTGTGACTAAAGCAGCCTCTATTTAATAGCATAATAAACATTTGCACTTATTCTCATAGAAATCAGGCCTGAGTGATAAAGACACTTTTGCTGTGCATGCTCTCTGGTTTTTGTGCCACTGGCATCCCATTCTGTGACTAAAGCAGCCTCTATTTAATAGCATAATAAACATTTGCACTTATTCTCATAGAAATCAGGCCTGAGTGATAAAGACACTTTTGCTGTGCATGCTCTCTGGTTTTTGTGCCACTGGCATCCCATTCTGTGACTAAAGCAGCCTCTATTTAATAGCATAATAAACATTTGCACTTATTCTCATAGAAATCAGGCCTGAGTGATAAAGACACTTTTGCTGTGCATGCTCTCTGGTTTTTGTGCCACTGGCATCCCATTCTGTGACTAAAGCAGCCTCTATTTAATAGCATAATAAACATTTGCACTTATTCTCATAGAAATCAGGCCTGAGTGATAAAGACACTTTTGCTGTGCATGCTCTCTGGTTTTTGTGCCACTGGCATCCCATTCTGTGACTAAAGCAGCCTCTATTTAATAGCATAATAAACATTTGCACTTATTCTCATAGAAATCAGGCCTGAGTGATAAAGACACTTTTGCTGTGCATGCTCTCTGGTTTTTGTGCCACTGGCATCCCATTCTGTGACTAAAGCAGCCTCTATTTAATAGCATAATAAACATTTGCACTTATTCTCATAGAAATCAGGCCTGAGTGATAAAGACACTTTTGCTGTGCATGCTCTCTGGTTTTTGTGCCACTGGCATCCCATTCTGTGACTAAAGCAGCCTCTATTTAATAGCATAATAAACATTTGCACTTATTCTCATAGAAATCAGGCCTGAGTGATAAAGACACTTTTGCTGTGCATGCTCTCTGGTTTTTGTGCCACTGGCATCCCATTCTGTGACTAAAGCAGCCTCTATTTAATAGCATAATAAACATTTGCACTTATTCTCATAGAAATCAGGCCTGAGTGATAAAGACACTTTTGCTGTGCATGCTCTCTGGTTTTTGTGCCACTGGCATCCCATTCTGTGACTAAAGCAGCCTCTATTTAATAGCATAATAAACATTTGCACTTATTCTCATAGAAATCAGGCCTGAGTGATAAAGACACTTTTGCTGTGCATGCTCTCTGGTTTTTGTGCCACTGGCATCCCATTCTGTGACTAAAGCAGCCTCTATTTAATAGCATAATAAACATTTGCACTTATTCTCATAGAAATCAGGCCTGAGTGATAAAGACACTTTTGCTGTGCATGCTCTCTGGTTTTTGTGCCACTGGCATCCCATTCTGTGACTAAAGCAGCCTCTATTTAATAGCATAATAAACATTTGCACTTATTCTCATAGAAATCAGGCCTGAGTGATAAAGACACTTTTGCTGTGCATGCTCTCTGGTTTTTGTGCCACTGGCATCCCATTCTGTGACTAAAGCAGCCTCTATTTAATAGCATAATAAACATTTGCACTTATTCTCATAGAAATCAGGCCTGAGTGATAAAGACACTTTTGCTGTGCATGCTCTCTGGTTTTTGTGCCACTGGCATCCCATTCTGTGACTAAAGCAGCCTCTATTTAATAGCATAATAAACATTTGCACTTATTCTCATAGAAATCAGGCCTGAGTGATAAAGACACTTTTGCTGTGCATGCTCTCTGGTTTTTGTGCCACTGGCATCCCATTCTGTGACTAAAGCAGCCTCTATTTAATAGCATAATAAACATTTGCACTTATTCTCATAGAAATCAGGCCTGAGTGATAAAGACACTTTTGCTGTGCATGCTCTCTGGTTTTTGTGCCACTGGCATCCCATTCTGTGACTAAAGCAGCCTCTATTTAATAGCATAATAAACATTTGCACTTATTCTCATAGAAATCAGGCCTGAGTGATAAAGACACTTTTGCTGTGCATGCTCTCTGGTTTTTGTGCCACTGGCATCCCATTCTGTGACTAAAGCAGCCTCTATTTAATAGCATAATAAACATTTGCACTTATTCTCATAGAAATCAGGCCTGAGTGATAAAGACACTTTTGCTGTGCATGCTCTCTGGTTTTTGTGCCACTGGCATCCCATTCTGTGACTAAAGCAGCCTCTATTTAATAGCATAATAAACATTTGCACTTATTCTCATAGAAATCAGGCCTGAGTGATAAAGACACTTTTGCTGTGCATGCTCTCTGGTTTTTGTGCCACTGGCATCCCATTCTGTGACTAAAGCAGCCTCTATTTAATAGCATAATAAACATTTGCACTTATTCTCATAGAAATCAGGCCTGAGTGATAAAGACACTTTTGCTGTGCATGCTCTCTGGTTTTTGTGCCACTGGCATCCCATTCTGTGACTAAAGCAGCCTCTATTTAATAGCATAATAAACATTTGCACTTATTCTCATAGAAATCAGGCCTGAGTGATAAAGACACTTTTGCTGTGCATGCTCTCTGGTTTTTGTGCCACTGGCATCCCATTCTGTGACTAAAGCAGCCTCTATTTAATAGCATAATAAACATTTGCACTTATTCTCATAGAAATCAGGCCTGAGTGATAAAGACACTTTTGCTGTGCATGCTCTCTGGTTTTTGTGCCACTGGCATCCCATTCTGTGACTAAAGCAGCCTCTATTTAATAGCATAATAAACATTTGCACTTATTCTCATAGAAATCAGGCCTGAGTGATAAAGACACTTTTGCTGTGCATGCTCTCTGGTTTTTGTGCCACTGGCATCCCATTCTGTGACTAAAGCAGCCTCTATTTAATAGCATAATAAACATTTGCACTTATTCTCATAGAAATCAGGCCTGAGTGATAAAGACACTTTTGCTGTGCATGCTCTCTGGTTTTTGTGCCACTGGCATCCCATTCTGTGACTAAAGCAGCCTCTATTTAATAGCATAATAAACATTTGCACTTATTCTCATAGAAATCAGGCCTGAGTGATAAAGACACTTTTGCTGTGCATGCTCTCTGGTTTTTGTGCCACTGGCATCCCATTCTGTGACTAAAGCAGCCTCTATTTAATAGCATAATAAACATTTGCACTTATTCTCATAGAAATCAGGCCTGAGTGATAAAGACACTTTTGCTGTGCATGCTCTCTGGTTTTTGTGCCACTGGCATCCCATTCTGTGACTAAAGCAGCCTCTATTTAATAGCATAATAAACATTTGCACTTATTCTCATAGAAATCAGGCCTGAGTGATAAAGACACTTTTGCTGTGCATGCTCTCTGGTTTTTGTGCCACTGGCATCCCATTCTGTGACTAAAGCAGCCTCTATTTAATAGCATAATAAACATTTGCACTTATTCTCATAGAAATCAGGCCTGAGTGATAAAGACACTTTTGCTGTGCATGCTCTCTGGTTTTTGTGCCACTGGCATCCCATTCTGTGACTAAAGCAGCCTCTATTTAATAGCATAATAAACATTTGCACTTATTCTCATAGAAATCAGGCCTGAGTGATAAAGACACTTTTGCTGTGCATGCTCTCTGGTTTTTGTGCCACTGGCATCCCATTCTGTGACTAAAGCAGCCTCTATTTAATAGCATAATAAACATTTGCACTTATTCTCATAGAAATCAGGCCTGAGTGATAAAGACACTTTTGCTGTGCATGCTCTCTGGTTTTTGTGCCACTGGCATCCCATTCTGTGACTAAAGCAGCCTCTATTTAATAGCATAATAAACATTTGCACTTATTCTCATAGAAATCAGGCCTGAGTGATAAAGACACTTTTGCTGTGCATGCTCTCTGGTTTTTGTGCCACTGGCATCCCATTCTGTGACTAAAGCAGCCTCTATTTAATAGCATAATAAACATTTGCACTTATTCTCATAGAAATCAGGCCTGAGTGATAAAGACACTTTTGCTGTGCATGCTCTCTGGTTTTTGTGCCACTGGCATCCCATTCTGTGACTAAAGCAGCCTCTATTTAATAGCATAATAAACATTTGCACTTATTCTCATAGAAATCAGGCCTGAGTGATAAAGACACTTTTGCTGTGCATGCTCTCTGGTTTTTGTGCCACTGGCATCCCATTCTGTGACTAAAGCAGCCTCTATTTAATAGCATAATAAACATTTGCACTTATTCTCATAGAAATCAGGCCTGAGTGATAAAGACACTTTTGCTGTGCATGCTCTCTGGTTTTTGTGCCACTGGCATCCCATTCTGTGACTAAAGCAGCCTCTATTTAATAGCATAATAAACATTTGCACTTATTCTCATAGAAATCAGGCCTGAGTGATAAAGACACTTTTGCTGTGCATGCTCTCTGGTTTTTGTGCCACTGGCATCCCATTCTGTGACTAAAGCAGCCTCTATTTAATAGCATAATAAACATTTGCACTTATTCTCATAGAAATCAGGCCTGAGTGATAAAGACACTTTTGCTGTGCATGCTCTCTGGTTTTTGTGCCACTGGCATCCCATTCTGTGACTAAAGCAGCCTCTATTTAATAGCATAATAAACATTTGCACTTATTCTCATAGAAATCAGGCCTGAGTGATAAAGACACTTTTGCTGTGCATGCTCTCTGGTTTTTGTGCCACTGGCATCCCATTCTGTGACTAAAGCAGCCTCTATTTAATAGCATAATAAACATTTGCACTTATTCTCATAGAAATCAGGCCTGAGTGATAAAGACACTTTTGCTGTGCATGCTCTCTGGTTTTTGTGCCACTGGCATCCCATTCTGTGACTAAAGCAGCCTCTATTTAATAGCATAATAAACATTTGCACTTATTCTCATAGAAATCAGGCCTGAGTGATAAAGACACTTTTGCTGTGCATGCTCTCTGGTTTTTGTGCCACTGGCATCCCATTCTGTGACTAAAGCAGCCTCTATTTAATAGCATAATAAACATTTGCACTTATTCTCATAGAAATCAGGCCTGAGTGATAAAGACACTTTTGCTGTGCATGCTCTCTGGTTTTTGTGCCACTGGCATCCCATTCTGTGACTAAAGCAGCCTCTATTTAATAGCATAATAAACATTTGCACTTATTCTCATAGAAATCAGGCCTGAGTGATAAAGACACTTTTGCTGTGCATGCTCTCTGGTTTTTGTGCCACTGGCATCCCATTCTGTGACTAAAGCAGCCTCTATTTAATAGCATAATAAACATTTGCACTTATTCTCATAGAAATCAGGCCTGAGTGATAAAGACACTTTTGCTGTGCATGCTCTCTGGTTTTTGTGCCACTGGCATCCCATTCTGTGACTAAAGCAGCCTCTATTTAATAGCATAATAAACATTTGCACTTATTCTCATAGAAATCAGGCCTGAGTGATAAAGACACTTTTGCTGTGCATGCTCTCTGGTTTTTGTGCCACTGGCATCCCATTCTGTGACTAAAGCAGCCTCTATTTAATAGCATAATAAACATTTGCACTTATTCTCATAGAAATCAGGCCTGAGTGATAAAGACACTTTTGCTGTGCATGCTCTCTGGTTTTTGTGCCACTGGCATCCCATTCTGTGACTAAAGCAGCCTCTATTTAATAGCATAATAAACATTTGCACTTATTCTCATAGAAATCAGGCCTGAGTGATAAAGACACTTTTGCTGTGCATGCTCTCTGGTTTTTGTGCCACTGGCATCCCATTCTGTGACTAAAGCAGCCTCTATTTAATAGCATAATAAACATTTGCACTTATTCTCATAGAAATCAGGCCTGAGTGATAAAGACACTTTTGCTGTGCATGCTCTCTGGTTTTTGTGCCACTGGCATCCCATTCTGTGACTAAAGCAGCCTCTATTTAATAGCATAATAAACATTTGCACTTATTCTCATAGAAATCAGGCCTGAGTGATAAAGACACTTTTGCTGTGCATGCTCTCTGGTTTTTGTGCCACTGGCATCCCATTCTGTGACTAAAGCAGCCTCTATTTAATAGCATAATAAACATTTGCACTTATTCTCATAGAAATCAGGCCTGAGTGATAAAGACACTTTTGCTGTGCATGCTCTCTGGTTTTTGTGCCACTGGCATCCCATTCTGTGACTAAAGCAGCCTCTATTTAATAGCATAATAAACATTTGCACTTATTCTCATAGAAATCAGGCCTGAGTGATAAAGACACTTTTGCTGTGCATGCTCTCTGGTTTTTGTGCCACTGGCATCCCATTCTGTGACTAAAGCAGCCTCTATTTAATAGCATAATAAACATTTGCACTTATTCACATAGAAATCAGGCCTGATAAAGACACTTTTGCTGTGCATGCTCTCTGGTTTTTGTGCCACTGGCATCCCATTCTGTGACTAAAGCAGCCTCTATTTAATAGCATAATAAACATTTGCACTTATTCTCATAGAAATCAGGCCTGATAAAGACACTTTTGCTGTGCATGCTCTCTGGTTTTTGTGCCACTGGCATCCCATTCTGTGACTAAAGCAGCCTCTATTTAATAGCATAATAAACATTTGCACTTATTCTCATAGAAATCAGGCCTGATAAAGACACTTTTGCTGGCCAAAGGCCTACTGGACCCTGCCAGCTCGATTCCTGCCCGGGGCATCCCATTCTGTGACTAAAGCAGCCTCTGTTTAAGACCATATAAGCATTTGCTCTTATCATATTTGAAATTAGCCTGATAAAGACACTTTTGCTGGGCATAGCACTACTTGTCCCTGCCAGGGCATCCCATTCTGTGACTAAAGCAGCCTCTGTTTAAGACCATATAAGCATTTGCTCTTATCATATTTGAAATTAGCCTGATAAAGACACTTTTGCTGGGCATAGTACTACTGGATCTTTTTTGGGGGCATCCCATTCTGTGACTAAAGCAGCCTCTGTTTAAGACCATATAACCATTTGCTCTTATTATATTTGAAATTAGCCTGATAAAGACACTTTTGCTGGGCATAGCACTACTTGTCCCTGCCAGGTGTACTTACTGCTGGTTTTTAGGGCATCCCATTCTGTGACTACACCAGCCTTTATTTAAGAACCTAACCATTTGCACCTATTCTAATTGAAATTAGGCATGATAAAGACACTTTTGCTGTGCATAGTCTTACTGCTGCCTGCCAGGTGCTCTCTGGTTTTTGGGACATCCCATTCTGTAACATACCATTAGCCTCTGCATTTACTGTAAGCTGCACAGTTATTTAAAGAAATTTGGCCTGTATGAGCCTGCTAACACACTGCTGCTGTGTGCATATATACTGATCTCAAGTCTGCTTGGGGCATCCCATTCTGTAACATACCATTAGCCTCTGCATTAACTGTAAGCTGCACAGTTATTTAAAGAAATTTGGCCTGTATGAGCCTGCTAACACACTGCTGCTGTGTGCATATATACTGATCTCAAGTCTGCTTGGGGCATCCCATTCTGTAACATACCATTAGCCTCTGCATTAACTGTAAGCTGCACAGTTATTTAAAGAAATTTGGCCTGTATGAGCCTGCTAACACACTGCTGCTGTGTGCATATATACTGATCTCAAGTCAGCTTTGGGGCATCCCATTCTGTAACATACCATTAGCCTCTGCATTTACTGTAAGCTGCACAGTTATTTAAAGAAATTTGGCCTGTATGAGCCTGCTAACACACTGCTGCTGTGTGCATATATACTGATCTCAAGTCTGCTTGGGGCATCCCATTCTGTAACATACCATTAGCCTCTGCATTTACTGTAAGCTGCACAGTTATTTAAAGAAATTTGGCCTGTATGAGCCTGCTAACACACTGCTGCTGTGTGCATATATACTGATCTCAAGTCAGCTTTGGGGCATCCCATTCTGTAACATACCATTAGCCTCTGCATTTACTGTAAGCTGCACAGTTATTTAAAGAAATTTGGCCTGTATGAGCCTGCTAACACACTGCTGCTGTGTGCATATATACTGATCTCAAGTCAGCTTTGGGGCATCCCATTCTGTAACATACCATTAGCCTCTGCATTTACTGTAAGCTGCACAGTTATTTAAAGAAATTTGGCCTGTATGAGCCTGCTAACACACTGCTGCTGTGTGCATATATACTGATCTCAAGTCTGCTTGGGGCATCCCATTCTGTAACATACCATTAGCCTCTGCATTTACTGTAAGCTGCACAGTTATTTAAAGAAATTTGGCCTGTATGAGCCTGCTAACACACTGCTGCTGTGTGCATATATACTGATCTCAAGTCAGCTTTGGGGCATCCCATTCTGTAACATACCATTAGCCTCTGCATTTACTGTAAGCTGCACAGTTATTTAAAGAAATTTGGCCTGTATGAGCCTGCTAACACACTGCTGCTGTGTGCATATATACTGATCTCAAGTCAGCTTTGGGGCATCCCATTCTGTAACATACCATTAGCCTTTGCATTTACTGTAAGCTGCACAGTTATTTAAAGAAATTTGGCCTGTATGAGCCTGCTAACACACTGCTGCTGTGTGCATATATACTGATCTCAAGTCTGCTTGGGGCATCCCATTCTGTAACATACCATTAGCCTCTGCATTTACTGTAAGCTGCACATTTATTTAAAGAAATTTGGCCTGTATGAGCCTGCTAACACACTGCTGCTGTGTGCATATATACTGATCTCAAGTCTGCTTGGGGCATCCCATTCTGTAACATAACATAACCTACCTACCATACTAAGCAGCTCTCTTATTTAAACTAAGCAGGCCTCTTGGAGGCTGAGTGTCCACTTTTGGGTGTGCATTTATATTCGGTTTCATATACAGTGGGGTATCCCAATTTGTAAGATAACCTACCCCAACCATGTAAACTAAATAGGCCTGTTGCAGCCTGAGTTTCTCTGCTTGCGTATGGCCTGCATTACAATCTGTCTCTTTCAATGACACTGCTGCCTGGGGTATCCCAATTTGTAAGATAACCTACCCCAACCATGTAAACTAAAGGTTACGTCCTTCCAGAAGGAAAACTTATGCCGAACACTATTTTTGTTAGGGGCATTGACCTTTGGATTGATCGGCATGAAATTAATTTTTTTTTTTCAAAGTATGGCGCTGTGAAGAAGGTCAAAATGATGTCTCATACTTGGATTATTGTTACTTTTTGTTCAGCTTGAAATATAACAGGCCACACGGGCATCCCAAGGCACATGCTATTTTAAACCTATCTGTTATACAACATAAGCGTTGATCAGGCTACTTCAGTTTGCACTTGTTTTTGACTGATTTTAATAAACCAGGCCGCAGGGCACCCCAATGCTGCACCTTGCACCCTATCTGGTATACAACATAAGCGTTGATCAGCATCAGCTTCATTAAGCTACTTCAGTTTGCACTTCCTTTTTGACTGCTTTCATTTAACCAGGCCGCAGGGCACCCCAAAGCTGCACCTTGCACCCTACCTGTTTATACTAAATAAGCATCTACAGCCTCAGCTTTATTAAGTTATTGCATTTTGAATTGGTTTTGGTCTGCTTTAAATACACCAGGCCGCAGGGCATCCCAAACCTGCATGTTGCACCCCATCTGTTATACTAAATAAGCGTTGATCAGCATCAGCTTTATTAAGCTATTGCATTTTGCATTGGTTTTTGTACTGCTGCCAAAACACTAGCCCATATGGGCATCCCAAACCAGCACATGTCACCCTATCTGTTATACTAAATAAGCTTCTACAGGCCCTTTTTTTATTTATTTATTTTTATTTATATAGAGCTGCAATAGCTTATATTGTGAGGTTAATTTGCCATTTTGCAGCATAATATAGAGCAGCCCCTGTGTAAATCTGAGGGGCAATAGCTTATATAGTGAGGTAAATTTGCCATTTTGCTTCGTTATATAGAGCAGCCCAGTTGCCATCTAAATCAACTACTGTCCGGCCAGTACAGCTTTTCCAGGGCAAACTCTGCTAGTTGCGGGCACAAGTCAAGTTTGGCTTCCCAGCAAATCCAGTGGATCTTGAAGGTGTGTTGGCATGGTCATGTCAAGGTATGACATGACCTGCTGTTTGAGGTCCAGCTCCAGGTCTTCCTGCTGCTCATGAGTAGACTCACTATGCGGGTGTAGAAAGCTACTCACTAGCGACTGAAGACTGAGGTTGCTGCTGATGGAGCTGCTGCTGCTCCTTCCACCCCCCCAGCAGCCATGGCAGTGGAAGGTGATCGCAAAGTTCCCCTAGAGTCAGACCTGCGGGAGTATGGGCCATGGCGCAAATAGACATCGCCAACTGACTACGTGGGATGTCTCTGTAGTAGGTCAGTTTTTCCTCCCTCTCAGTGGGCGTAAAAAATGCCCCCATTTTGTGCCGGAAGCGAGGGTCCAATAAGTTGGAGAGCCAGAAGTCTTCCCGCTGACAAATGGAGACAATTCTGCGCTCACTAGTACGCATGCATGTGAGCATGCATCGTGCCATTTGTGCAAGTGACTCGGAGGGACTACCTGTCTCCATCTCCACTGTAAACTGCCATGGTGTGTCTGGGTCCTCTGTCTCGCCTTACTCACAACCCTCTAGCTCCTGTGGCTGCACCTCCTCTCCTGTCAGATGACTAGATAAAATGGTCATTTTGTGAAACCTAAACTGTGGTTTGCTGTGCCCCACCCCCTCCTCCTCCTCCACTTCAGCCCCCACAGGCTTCATGTGGCTGTGAAATGTATGTGCCATGTCTCCAGTGCCCTGACCAGCCATGCTTTCCAACATGTGTTGTAGTACATGAAGCAGTGGAATCTCATCGTTCATCTCATAGTCCTGGCAACTGACTAATAATGTAGCTTCCTCAAAGGGCCTAAACAAACGGTCGGTGTCACGTATGAGCTGCCAATGGTTTACATTGAATTTACACAGGGGTGTCCCCCTATCCGTTTGGATCATCCAGAAATCCGTGATGGCTTTTCTCTGTTCCTATAGTGCAGTGGTCCTCAACCCTGTCCTCAAGGCCCACCAACATGTCATGTTTTTTGGATCTCCAAATAGCCAGCTCTATTGCTCTGCAGCTGCACTAATTACTCCACCTGAGCATCTTTGTGGAGATCTGCAAAGCCTGGCCTGTTGGTGGGCCTTGAGGACAGGGTTGGGGACCACTGCTATAGTGGATCCTGCATATGGAGGGTGGAATTCCAACGGGTGGAAACATCGCAAATCAGACTATGGTGGGGTACACCTTTGTGACGCTGAGGCTCAATAAGGTTGTGCTTGGTGGTGTAGGAGTGCCAGAAGTGCATGCTAACTTTCTTTCCCGTTGTTCGGATGTCTTTCAGATGGGGGCAAGACTTCAAAACTAGACTGAACACGTGTGCCATGTCAGGACGCATGACTCTGGCTTCCTTGTCGCAGCGCAAACAAGATGTTCTTCCAAGTGTCAGTCACCATGGGTCCAAATTTGCAGTTTTCGTGGATTAAGCAATGCTTTCATGGATTGAGTTCTCATTTTTAGTAGTTCCTCCCATGTGTGACTCTGATGGTCAAGGAAAACCATGTGAAGAACAGCGTGAAACAACAATCACCAAGGGGGCCTAAAAGGATATATATTGTCCACCATGAGTCTATAGTTACAGCTCCAGGCGTAGACAACACTGTGCACTTTGGTACACACTGACAGGCTAAAGGACTGGCCCACCTTCTGTTCAACAACCATGCCATGTGACTCTCCACCTCGGCTCGGCACAAGCCATCAGTTCTCTGAAAGGTCCACCACTGGGTAATGCAGCAGGCTGGACTTATGGTGACGCTGTCTGAGAGGAGAAATACCTCAGACATCAAGATTAAAAATTCCAAGAATTTTTGAGGGCTAATTATTCAGAGGCAAATGATAGCTAGTTGTTTCTGATTTAATTGCAAGGTGGAAACACACCCTCAAACAAAACTTCACTTTCGCAATACTATTGCATTTGTCTATTCATAATTTTATGTATATACACTAACTAACCTACTTTTTCTCCACAGGATGCTGCATGGAACACTGCCACATCGCTGAGTAGCTGATTTTTCCTACCAACAGTCCGCAATAATTCGCTGCTGCTGCCGCCGCCACCGCCGCAGACTCCAGGGACCCTCTTCCACTACCTCGGCTTGCAACACCTCCTCCCACGACACTCTCCTCATCACTAGTTGCCGGATAGTGGAAGAAGAGGCGAGTGTCTCCTCCACTTCTTGGCTGGGCAGTAGCTGCTGAATTTTATGATTATCAGATCTTGGATATCAGATCAATGGATAGTGGAGCTGAACCCAAAGCATAACAGGCAGACAGTTGACTGGGGGTGTCAGATGCCACTTGTGATGCAGTGGACTGCTTTTGCAGCACTTCCAGACAAAGTTGCTTCATTGGCTGACACAATGACTGGTAAAGCTGTGGAACATATGGTTGAAAAGCAAGAATAACCATTTGTTTTTATATGAAAAAGACCCTGGTTTATACAGACTTTTTTTTTCCAGAGACTGCCCTGCGTGGAAATGAATGGCGCATGGATCAGCCAAGCTTTCCTCCCAACAATGCCTGATGTATTCCAGTAGATTGATGACGGGGCCAGACCAAGAAAGATGGATCGTGCAAAACAGATTTAAGGCGCTGCTCTCAAGTTACAGACATTCCTCCGCATCGGACCACAAGTAAGTATTGATAAAAAATCCTTTACGTTACTCTTACTTTTTATTAATATTCTTCGGATAAGACGGATCAGACATGATTCCAGATTAAAAATTCCAAGAATTTTTGAGGGCTAATTAGTCAGAGGCAATGACACCTTCTTGTTTCTGATTTAATTAAAAGGTGGAAACACACCCTCAAACAAAACTTCACTTTGGCAAACTTTTGCATTTGTTTATTCATAATTTTATGTAGATATTACTAACTAAGCTACTTTTTCTCCACATGACTCTCCACAGGGTGTGATTCATCCAATTTTTGGGCTCCTGAGGCCAACCCCAGGGTCTGTTTAAAGTAATGTTTGGGCTCCTGCTGCTGCTGCTGCCAACTTCTGCCAACTCCAGGGTGTGATTCATCCAATTTTTGGGCTCCTGAAGCCAACTCCAGTGTATATTTGGGCTCCTGCTGCTGCTACTGTCAACTCCTGCCAACTCCAGGGTGTGATTCATCCAATTTTTGGGCTCCTGAGGCCAACTCCAGTGTATATTTGGGCTCCTGCTGCTGCTACTGTCAACTTCTGCCAACTCCAGGGTGTGATTCATCCAATTTTTGGGCTCCTGAAGCCAACTCCAGTGTATATTTGGGCTCCTGCTGCTGCTACTGTCAACTCCTGCCAACTCCAGGGTGTGATTCATCCAATTTTTGGGCTCCTGAAGCCAACTCCAGTGTATATTTGGGCTCCTGCTGCTGCTGCTGCCAACTTCTGCCAACTCCAGGGTGTGATTCATCCAATTTTTGGGCTCCTGAGGCCAACTCCAGTGTATATTTGGGCTCCTGCTGCTGCTACTGTCAACTTCTGCCAACTCCAGGGTGTGATTCATCCAATTTTTGGGCTCCTGAGGCCAACTCCAGTGTATATTTGGGCTCCTGCTGCTGCTACTGTCAACTTCTGCCAACTCCAGGGTGTGATTCATCCAATTTTTGGGCTCCTGAAGCCAACTCCAGTGTATATTTGGGCTCCTGCTGCTGCTACTGTCAACTCCTGCCAACTCCAGGGTGTGATTCATCCAATTTTTGGGCTCCTGAGGCCAACTCCAGTGTATATTTGGGCTCCTGCTGCTGCTACTGTCAACTTCTGCCAACTCCAGGGTGTGATTCATCCAATTTTTGGGCTCCTGAAGCCAACTCCAGTGTATATTTGGGCTCCTGCTGCTGCTACTGTCAACTCCTGCCAACTCCAGGGTGTGATTCATCCAATTTTTGGGCTCCTGAGGCCAACTCCAGTGTATATTTGGGCTCCTGCTGCTGCTACTGTCAACTCCTGCCAACTCCAGGGTGTGATTCATCCAATTTTTGGGCTCCTGAGGCCAACTCCAGTGTATATTTGGGCTCCTGCTGCTGCTACTGTCAACTCCTGCCAACTCCAGGGTGTGATTCATCCAATTTTTGGGCTCCTGAGGCCAACTCCAGTGTATATTTGGGCTCCTGCTGCTGCTACTGTCAACTTCTGCCAACTCCAGGGTGTGATTCATCCAATTTTTGGGCTCCTGAAGCCAACTCCAGTGTATATTTGGGCTCCTGCTGCTGCTACTGTCAACTCCTGCCAACTCCAGGGTGTGATTCATCCAATTTTTGGGCTCCTGAGGCCAACTCCAGTGTATATTTGGGCTCCTGCTGCTGCTACTGTCAACTCCTGCCAACTCCAGGGTGTGATTCATCCAATTTTTGGGCTCCTGAGGCCAACTCCAGTGTATATTTGGGCTCCTGCTGCTGCTACTGTCAACTTCTGCCAACTCCAGGGTGTGATTCATCCAATTTTTGGGCTCCTGAGGCCAACTCCAGTGTATATTTGGGCTCCTGCTGCTGCTACTGTCAACTTCTGCCAACTCCAGGGTGTGATTCATCCAATTTTTGGGCTCCTGAAGCCAACTCCAGTGTATATTTGGGCTCCTGCTGCTGCTACTGTCAACTCCTGCCAACTCCAGGGTGTGATTCATCCAATTTTTGGGCTCCTGAGGCCAACTCCAGTGTATATTTGGGCTCCTGCTGCTGCTACTGTCAACTTCTGCCAACTCCAGGGTGTGATTCATCCAATTTTTGGGCTCCTGAAGCCAACTCCAGTGTATATTTGGGCTCCTGCTGCTGCTACTGTCAACTCCTGCCAACTCCAGGGTGTGATTCATCCAATTTTTGGGCTCCTGAGGCCAACTCCAGTGTATATTTGGGCTCCTGCTGCTGCTACTGTCAACTCCTGCCAACTCCAGGGTGTGATTCATCCAATTTTTGGGCTCCTGAGGCCAACTCCAGTGTATATTTGGGCTCCTGCTGCTGCTACTGTCAACTCCTGCCAACTCCAGGGTGTGATTCATCCAATTTTTGGGCTCCTGAGGCCAACTCCAGTGTATATTTGGGCTCCTGCTGCTGCTACTGTCAACTTCTGCCAACTCCAGGGTGTGATTCATCCAATTTTTGGGCTCCTGAAGCCAACTCCAGTGTATATTTGGGCTCCTGCTGCTGCTACTGTCAACTCCTGCCAACTCCAGGGTGTGATTCATCCAATTTTTGGGCTCCTGAGGCCAACTCCAGTGTATATTTGGGCTCCTGCTGCTGCTACTGTCAACTCCTGCCAACTCCAGGGTGTGATTCATCCAATTTTTGGGCTCCTGAGGCCAACTCCAGTGTATATTTGGGCTCCTGCTGCTGCTACTGTCAACTTCTGCCAACTCCAGGGTGTGATTCATCCAATTTTTGGGCTCCTGAGGCCAACTCCAGTGTATATTTGGGCTCCTGCTGCTGCTACTGTCAACTTCTGCCAACTCCAGGGTGTGATTCATCCAATTTTTGGGCTCCTGAAGCCAACTCCAGTGTATATTTGGGCTCCTGCTGCTGCTACTGTCAACTCCTGCCAACTCCAGGGTGTGATTCATCCAATTTTTGGGCTCCTGAGGCCAACTCCAGTGTATATTTGGGCTCCTGCTGCTGCTACTGTCAACTCCTGCCAACTCCAGGGTGTGATTCATCCAATTTTTGGGCTCCTGAGGCCAACTCCAGTGTATATTTGGGCTCCTGCTGCTGCTACTGTCAACTTCTGCCAACTCCAGGGTGTGATTCATCCAATTTTTGGGCTCCTGAAGCCAACTCCAGTGTATATTTGGGCTCCTGCTGCTGCTACTGTCAACTCCTGCCAACTCCAGGGTGTGATTCATCCAATTTTTGGGCTCCTGAGGCCAACTCCAGTGTATATTTGGGCTCCTGCTGCTGCTGCTGTCAACTCCTGCCAACTCCAGGGTGTGATTCATCCAATTTTTGGGCTCCTGAAGCCAACTCCAGTGTATATTTGGGCTCCTGCTGCTGCTACTGTCAACTCCTGCCAACTCCAGGGTGTGATTCATCCAATTTTTGGGCTCCTGAGGCCAACTCCAGTGTATATTTGGGCTCCTGCTGCTGCTGCCAACTTCTGCCAACTCCAGGGTGTGATTCATCCAATTTTTGGGCTCCTAAAGCCAACTCCAGTGTATATTTGGGCTCCTGCTGCTGCTACTGTCAACTCCTGCCAACTCCAGGGTGTGATTCATCCAATTTTTGGGCTCCTGAGGCCAACTCCAGTGTATATTTGGGCTCCTGCTGCTGCTACTGTCAACTCCTGCCAACTCCAGGGTGTGATTCATCCAATTTTTGGGCTCCTGAGGCCAACTCCAGTGTATATTTGGGCTCCTGCTGCTGCTACTGTCAACTTCTGCCAACTCCAGGGTGTGATTCATCCAATTTTTGGGCTCCTGAAGCCAACTCCAGTGTATATTTGGGCTCCTGCTGCTGCTACTGTCAACTCCTGCCAACTCCAGGGTGTGATTCATCCAATTTTTGGGCTCCTGAGGCCAACTCCAGTGTATATTTGGGCTCCTGCTGCTGCTACTGTCAACTCCTGCCAACTCCAGGGTGTGATTCATCCAATTTTTGGGCTCCTGAGGCCAACTCCAGTGTATATTTGGGCTCCTGCTGCTGCTACTGTCAACTTCTGCCAACTCCAGGGTGTGATTCATCCAATTTTTGGGCTCCTGAAGCCAACTCCAGTGTATATTTGGGCTCCTGCTGCTGCTACTGTCAACTCCTGCCAACTCCAGGGTGTGATTCATCCAATTTTTGGGCTCCTGAGGCCAACTCCAGTGTATATTTGGGCTCCTGCTGCTGCTGCCAACTTCTGCCAACTCCAGGGTGTGATTCATCCAATTTTTGGGCTCCTAAAGCCAACTCCAGTGTATATTTGGGCTCCTGCTGCTGCTACTGTCAACTCCTGCCAACTCCAGGGTGTGATTCATCCAATTTTTGGGCTCCTGAAGCCAACTCCAGTGTATATTTGGGCTCCTGCTGCTGCTACTGTCAACTCCTGCCAACTCCAGGGTGTGATTCATCCAATTTTTGGGCTCCTGAGGCCAACTCCAGTGTATATTTGGGCTCCTGCTGCTGCTACTGTCAACTTCTGCCAACTCCAGGGTGTGATTCATCCAATTTTTGGGCTCCTGAAGCCAACTCCAGTGTATATTTGGGCTCCTGCTGCTGCTACTGTCAACTCCTGCCAACTCCAGGGTGTGATTCATCCAATTTTTGGGCTCCTGAGGCCAACTCCAGTGTATATTTGGGCTCCTGCTGCTGCTACTGTCAACTCCTGCCAACTCCAGGGTGTGATTCATCCAATTTTTGGGCTCCTGAGGCCAACTCCAGTGTATATTTGGGCTCCTGCTGCTGCTACTGTCAACTTCTGCCAACTCCAGGGTGTGATTCATCCAATTTTTGGGCTCCTGAAGCCAACTCCAGTGTATATTTGGGCTCCTGCTGCTGCTGCTGTCAACTCCTGCCAACTCCAGGGTGTGATTCATCCAATTTTTGGGCTCCTGAAGCCAACTCCAGTGTATATTTGGGCTCCTGCTGCTGCTACTGTCAACTCCTGCCAACTCCAGGGTGTGATTCATCCAATTTTTGGGCTCCTGAGGCCAACTCCAGTGTATATTTGGGCTCCTTCTGCCCCTCATAGTGATGCCACTTCAACTCTCTGCAATTGTGCCGCTCTGCGATTCTATTAGCGATGCCTCTGATCTGCATGTGATATTTCTTCAAAGTATTATTTAACAAACCCAGCACGCATCCTGTGCGTGTTACAGCAAGGCTGAATGGTTTACAACCCTATTGAGGCTGTAGGAGGCTCAGAAATAGCCGTTTTTAATAGCGATTCGTCGCGAATTTATTCGGGTCGAAACGATTTTTGTCGGAAAATTCGGCGAATCAGTCGAATCGAATTTTTCAAAAGTTCGCTCATCTCTACGTATGATCCATGATGGGGTTCCATTAAATGTTTGCACCAGGGACCGGCAAATTAAGTTACACCACTGATATGGCTATAACATGCTTTAACCAACCAAAATTTTACATTTGAGTCAGTTACAACCCAGCAATAAAATATTTTGAAATATAAAATTTACATTTTTCTTCACAAACAGTGGCAGATAATAAATATAGATTTTGGGGAGTCAATTGGAGCAGCTCTTTGGACACATGTTATCAGTTAAAGACTGGAGAAACTTTAACAGAAATGTAACCAGCCAAGTATATCATAATTTATTTTATATTAGGTTAATCACATCTGTAAAAAAACAGCTAGAGATTATTGTGGCATGCTTACAGATTATTTACATATTACATTTATTTAAAAGTCCATTAGGTGTGAACATGAATACGATAAATCTATTCTCCCCTTAGTTTCCAGATAGGCTTTTACCAGATCGATACAAATTTAGCAGCAGCAAGCATTTTATACATGAGGATTCTTGGAATTGCTTTGCTTTTAAATAGCCATTTCACATGTGTTTGACATTTCCTTCATTTTTAACATACAGATCTATAATATACCCTTCAGACCTATAATGCATTTCACTAACTTGGTTTAGTTGTGCATGCAGTTTTTATAAAAAAAATACACAAATGTTGGTTTAATAAAAGATTTTGTATCCAGCTAGTACTGTGGTTGTACTGTGGTCTATTCTAGTATCACGCTCATGGTCTACCACAGCTAATGCTACAGCAATTGTATAAAATGCAGCAGTCTCTGTGTTCCTTCCATGTGCACAAGCTTTACTGGGCAAAATATTGGCACTCTGAATAATGAACTCAAGCATCAATGTCAGGACATAACTGCTCTTAGGCCTTTTACATAACAGCTTGCTCCAACATATTTTTGACATTACAAAATAGGATAGGTGTTATTAGTTTCATATGATGGGCTGACTGGGAGTTTTGGAATTGCAGTAAATGTAATACTGCACACAGTGTTTTTTGTACACTTTCCCTTTGCAAACATGAGAAATTTCATTTGGGACACTTCAATTACATCATACAAATACTATTCCAAACAGCCCAGGGATCCCGTGGCACATGCACCCCCCCCCCCCCAAATGGCAAATAAAATATAACCAACCCAGTCATCTAAAATATATGGGATAAAGCCACACGGATGGATGGTGAGCACCTGGTCTTATGTGGCACTGTAGGGAACACAGTGCCGGAACTCATATACTCGCTGGAACTGATGATAGGTGGGACACTACCTGGCACTATCAGACGTGCTATGGATTTTGACCTTCATACATAAACCTTTTGCACTGGGACCTGGCATTTATCTAGCACTACCTGCTACTAGTGCTTCTTAAATAAACCCCTTTATTAGAAGAAAGACATGCCATTGACTTTCATTGCCTTCTTAACTAGTGATTTAGCAACAGTAATATTCTCATGCCTTTTTGACCTAAAGTGAATTTTTTCACTACCAAGAGAATATCTTTCAACTCTTACTGAATCAACCTGTTTGTTTGAAAACAATGGCCTTGATTCAGTAAGAGCTGAAAAAGATTTTCTTGGTAGTAAAAAAATTTATTTTGGTAAAAAAAACGAAGCTTGCTACTACAATTTTAGTGTTGAGGCATGTATAATATTCTACATGCAGTCAATAAATAAATAATCTAAATCCCAAGTCAAATTGTGACCTTAATAATATATAAAGTAGTTAGTTGAAGAAGTGCATATACATGCCTAATTCATAAATACAAATGTATGAATAAATGAATAAATACCGAGAACCTCAGTAGCAGTATACATACATGGGGAGGCCGATTCATTAATAGCGGCAGGTAGCGACAGTTGAGCGACTGTAGCAGTATTTTCAGAGCGCCCGCTAGTAGTCGCTGTGCTTGGCCGCTGTTCGGTTGTTGATAACGACTGAGTCGGTGTGCAGTAATGTTGAATACAAGGTGACGAGTCGCTATTTGACAGGTTCCGCGATGTATGGGTGCGCATGATAGCGACTGGTCAGAGCGACCGGCTTTCACCATATGTATCAAAAAATCACGCTCAAAAAATGATCGCACTGTGAAATGCATGTTTAAACCCCAGAGCGCTGGCGGCAATGTGTCAAAAGTAGTTTTTTAACCCCCAAACCACCATATTTTTGGAAACCAAAAAAAAAAAAAATTTTTTAAGAATTTAGTAATATGAATACAATAATATCAGACCTGTAATATCAATTCTGCACAATTTTTTTTTTTTTTTACCTTAAAAAACCTAAAAAATCTAACATGGCAGAAGTGGTCACAGAATTTTTCACATTGAAAAAAAAAAAAAACATTAATAATTAATTATGAATATTTAAAGATTGTTCCATTGAAATGCATTGGAGAGCACCAGGTAGCGAGAGGTCATACCTGTCTCTGTTCAAGGTCGGACGCTGGCGCTGTGGGCTGAGGCTGGAATAATGATGAATGAGCGGCTATATGGCGCTATCTCAGTCGCTAAGCAGGATTGCCTTGATAAATGTGTGATTGCGGTGGGGAGCCGGCGTTCTCGTGGCAGTGCCCGTCATTACCGGCCGCTCACCAGTCGCTACCTGTCGCTATTCCTTCATAAATAAGGGCCCTAGTCAAATAATTCCAATAACAACAATTAACTCAGGCATATAAAATAAATATATAAAAATAAGAAATATTTATTATTATCTGATTCATGAAAACTTTGCTGCATTCATAGGAAAAAAAACTTTTAAATGGATTCACAGCAAATTCACAGAGACCATTATTTTGAAATAGTACACAGGATCTCATACACTGCGATGCCAGGTGACAAGTAATGGTAGTGTCAGTATTAGTAATTATAAGAGATGTTTTGGAGTATAAACAGGAATCGGACATCCATTCTTCCATGTCAGCATTTGGTGCAGGAAATTATTCATTTATTTAAAAGAACCAGTACAGTTTCAGGTTCCAAAAGAAATCATGAACATTATTTGTTTGAGTTCTGTGGCTTGCAGTTATACTGTGCTAAACATGTAGCCTCCTGGGGGCATTGGCTTTTCACAGAAATTATGTTTTCTAAATGGCATCATAGGAAAAATATCTCTTTTATGTTTTAGATTGTTTATAGAAACAAGTCATGAAAGAAATATAGTCCTGCCATTGCTTGCTGTCTGGCTGTAATGCTGAAAATCCAGCTTTACAGAGTTAATGCAGCTTGTAAAAGCAGAAAAACACAAACTGCTCTGACTTACTGGTAATGTTGCTGTTCATATTCAGGTCAAAGTTAGTCACAGCCTAATATTTTTTGATTCAATCTGACTTATTTTTAATAAGAAAATATCTTTTATTTTCACCTAGCCAACAAATTTATTTTAAGGTGGAGACATGAGTATATAATTCAATAATAGATAATGCAAATGCAAAACAAAACAAAAAGTAGGAAAGGTGAAAAAGACCCTGCAGCAGATCTCATGACTATTGCAAACCCCACCCTTAAACATGCCTGGTATGATTGCCAGTCTGCTACACAGGGGCAGGCTGATTCATTACTAACGCCAGGCAGCGACACATGAGCGTCTGTAGCGAGGATTTCAGAGCGAACGCTAGTAGTCGCTGTGCTTGGCCATGGTTCGTTGTTTCAGAGCGCCTCAGTCGCTGGCCGGCATTGTTATGTGATTCGCAGTACTACGCTGTATGGGAGCGAATGGTAGCGCCAGCTCAGTGTGACTGACTCACACCACATTCATCAAAAAAACAGCCTCAAACTGTTCCGGTGCTCAAAATCGGGCCGATGTAGCCCACAGCGCCAGAAGCTATGTGATTAAAGTCTGTTTTTGAACATGTATCTACTAGTAACAAAGCGAAAACATATGGAATTAAATTGTTATTACATTGTAACATGAACACTTTAATACCAGACATGTAAGAACAATTCTGCATAAAAATATATAATATAATCCAAAAAGTTTTCAAATATGTCATTTTCTAGGCCAGGATACATGTCTGAAAAAAAAAAATTTGGGATCAGGAAAGGGATTTAAGGATCGTCCATAGAAATGTATGGGAGAGCGCCAGGTAGCGAGAGGTAATACGTGGCGCTCTGCAAGGCTGAACGCCGGCGCTGTACGCTGAGCCTGGGATAATGATGAATCGGACGCTACATGGCATTGTTCCAGTCGCTCACCAGAATCGCCTTCATAAATGTGTAATTGCGTGCAGTGTCCGGCGTTCACCTGCTGCTATCTGACGCTACCTGCCGCTGTACAGGCACTACCTGGTGCTATCCCTTCATGAATAAGGCCCTCAGTGTAAATTGGCCATCTGCTAAGAGATCGTGCTACCAACTTTATAGAGCGCTGGCTGGACATGTGACCAAGAGTTTGCTGCACAAAAAATGGGGCTGTAAGATGAAAGGCACTACAGATTTCAATGAGATAGCAGGGATGCTGCAGCAAAGCAAGCGCTCTGCCCCTAGAGTCTAAGGTCTAGGTTCTCTTAAAGTGCTTTTTGAGGCTGATTCACTACTAACGGCAGGTATTTCCAGATGAGTGTCTGTATAGCGACACTTAGAGTGACCGCTAGTAGACACTGTAAGCAGTGTAACAGAGAGTCTCGGACGCTCTACTAACCTGGCCAGCATTGATGAATGTGATGTGTTTTGGGCGCTGTAAGAACAGTACAGCTCTGCAGCGAGTGAAAGGTAGCGCCTGCTAAGTGTATCCGGCTCTCAGCGCTCCACACCATATTTAACAAAACACTAGACACACAAAGCGTCGGCGCTCTAAAGCTGGGCGCTGTAGCATAGAGCGCCAGACACTGTATGATTAAAGTCTGTTTTTGAACACATAGCCACCAGTAACAAAGCAAAAACACATGGAATTACATTGTTTTACCACTGGGACATTAACACTTTAGTGCCAGACCTGTAAATACAATTCTGCATAAAAATATAAAGTCTCCAAAATGTATAAAAATGTTTGTTTGCAGCCAGGAGAGGTCACACAATGATTTGATCAAAAAAATAATAATTTAAATTGCCAAACACGCTATTTATACACAACTAATGAAGCCCCATTGAAATGTTGGGAGAGCGACAGGTACTACATGGCGCTCCTGAGCCTAGAGCGCAGGAGCTAAAACTGAACCGCCTGGATTAATACATGTGGCGCTGGCGCTCACCAGATTCACTTTCTTAAATGTGGTTTTACGTACAGCGCCCAGCGTTCATTAGACGCTGCCTGTCGCTACAAGGCACTACCTGGCGCTATCCCTTCTAAAATAACCCCCTTTGTCTCTCGATAACTTAAGCTCTATTCCTGGGTAAGGCATTGTCTTTGTCTTTACTCTTGTGGCCTAATGCTCTTGTTTTTAGTTGCCAAAAATCTTTTTTGCTTCATAATGTCAGTCCACAAAAACAGGTGCCATATGCTACTTAATAATAAGCAAACCCAGAGGGTTATGGCAGATGTACTATTTTTGCTTTAAGCTTGGAATCCTTCTTATTCCAAATACTATGAAACCAAACAAAAATATAAGGCCAATAACATTTTCTAAACTGACACCCCTCCCATCGAAAACCACAGCTTCCCTGTGCCAGTGACATCCCTGGCAGCATTGTGAAAAAAGCACCATTGCTCAGACATCTGTAGATCTTCCCATGCAGTTTTGCTGCTTTAGGTGGGTTCCATTACTAGATTACATCATGCTACTTATAACCATTTTCTTTTTTAACTTGTAACATCAACCTCTTAGTGACAAATAATAAACACTGTTTCATAAAGCAGGATATTTATTCTACATTGTAGCATGCTATACCCAGTATGTAAGCAGTGGTTTCACAGAAGGCTCTCCCACTAGAGTCTGTACATTAATTTAAGAAATTAGTCATTACAAAATAATAATTATTTAGGTTCTTGCTAGTCATGTGTGAACACTATACAACTTTAGGAAAACTAGGTACAAGATCATCAAACATTTAAAATTTGTCAGTTTAACAGACAGGGAACAGCCAGATTTCATTATATCCTATTCAAGTCTAACACTTGAACCTACAGTAATACATTGTGTTGCCCAACTGCCTGCTGTAAACTGCCAAAGGAAACTGTATTCACAATGATAAAGGCCTGTAATAGTATGTAATGTTCCTTTGAATCAAACAGGTCATGCATGTTAGATTTCCTGGCAGGAAGCTTGTCTCTGGGGAAGCCAGAGTAAGTAGAAATATGAAGAAATTCTACAAACTCTTTGAAGACAGCTGAGCATAAAGAATACTACATACTGCCTAACCACTTTACATTCCCAATGATGCATATGAATAATGTGAATACTGCATAAAGGCAGAAAGAGACGTACATTTTTTTAGAAACAGAATGCAAAAAAGAATAAAATAAGACAACACACTTTTTTTTATCATTAACGCTAAGAGCACTTATTTCAGTTTGTTATATATATATATATATATATATATATATATATATATATATATATTTGTTGTTTTTTTTTTGTTGTTTTTTTTTTTCAAGTATATATATATTTTTTCAAATATATATAAATGGATGCAGCTATCAGCATGCTTCTAATTTAACACTAACACCATATAGGTTGCAGCACCGGGCACTCTGGTTGAAGCTGCACCAGTTTATAGTGGCACTGTGGGTCAAGATCCCATAGAGCACAATGAGCAGAACTGTTTTGAAGTGTTTTATGTTTGTAAATAATTTTACACACGTTTATTTGGGACAGAACCTGCATTGTGACTTGTCAATAATGTAAACACAGAACCTAGATGTCTTCAAATGTCATTTTATTTTTTTACCAATGTGTGATTTGGACAACAGCTAAAATGCAGCCTTTTAATTTGTCCCCAGCTGTAATGATTAAACACCTACCAGCACCTAAAAAATACAGCACCAATACAGAAATGTATAAATATACTGTGCAGCATTGAAAAGACAGTGGTACAAAGTGGTGCACACCGGCGCTGATGCTGACACAGGCCGGCCAATACCTAATGCAACAATCAAAGGAAATAAGTTAACATCAGGCGCTGTGGCTTCCAGCACTATTCTATTCAAAATAGCAGTGCAAAAAAGACGCAGATGCTCCAAAACTGGTGCTATAGCCACCAGAATGATGCTTCATAAATAAAGCCCCCATATAACTAATAAAATGGCTAATATAATTAATAGCATGATTTTTATTTATATTTTATTTCCAGATATGTATACATATACAATGGATGTGTCTTGGTACAGAGCAAGAGAACAAAAAAATACAATTCTGTGATTACTCACCTGTAGAATTGGTATTATAAGTATACAGCACGTCCTGTTCCAGAAGATATTTCTTACACTTGGGATATACATCCAGTAGATGGCGCTGGACTGCAGAGACAGAAAAGTGGCTCATCCCGGCCCCATATATAACAGGGACCTCCCACAAAATCCTCAGTATTGAAAAGCAGTTAAAATGAGACTGGGAGAACTATAACCATTATATGAAAATTTGAACATAAGAACAATCACCATAAAGAGGTAACTAAAGATAATGATATCAAGGGTGGGATGGAACAGGACGTGCTGTATACGTATAATACCAATTCTACAGGTGAGTAATCACAAAATTGTATTATTCTAAGTATACAGCACGTCCTGTTCCAGAAGATATTCCTTACACTTGGGACATCCAATAGCAGTGTCCGTAAGGTAGGGTGGGATCCCCAAAAGTAACAGCAGACAGTTTAAACCACTGCCGTCTGCAGAACTTTGCGACCAAAAGCAGCATGAGCTGAGGCCTTAACATCAACCTTGTAAAACTTTGAAAAAGTATGAACAGAAGACCAAGTAGCGGCCTTGCAAACTTGATCAACAGAAGCTTGGTGCTGAAAAGCCCAAGAGGCACCAATAGCACGAATAGAATGAGCAGTAAGGGGGAAGGGAGGCTCCTTCCCCTTAGTAGAGTAGGTCTGTATCACAGCCTGACGTATCCACTTGCTGATAGTGGACTTAGCCGGAGCCAGACCTTTCTTAGGTCCAGACGGAAGCACAAAAAGAGCATCAGTCTTCATGACAGATTCAGTAGCCACCAAATAGAACTTCAGAGTTCTGACTACGTCCAAAGAATGCAAAACCTTTTCTTTAGGGTTACTGGGATTAGGACACAGAGAAGGCAAAACAATGTCCTGAACCCCTGGAAGAAGGTCTTGACCAGGGGATGCTGAGCAAAGGATCTTTGGAACAAAATAGCCAAAGCAGACACATGGCCTTTCAGAGTACTGAGCTGAAGACCCAGATCCAAACCATGTTGGAGAAACTCCAAAATCCTAGGAATAGAAAACACAAGACAGGGAAGCGAGTGGGACTCGCACCAGTCAATGTAAGTACGCCAAACCCTGTAATAGATGGAAGAAGAGGACCTCTTCCTTGCCCTGATCATGGTATTCACCACTGAGGCAGGCTGCCCTCTTTCCATCAAGATGGAGGTTTCAACAGCCAGGCCGTCAAAGCCAGCGTTTGTAAATTGAGGTGGCGTAGGTGTCCCCGAGTGAGCAGATCTGGAACCCGTGGCAGGGCGTACTGATCTACTGCCAACTGCACGATGTCTGCGAACCACACTCTTCTTGGCCAACAGGGGGCCACCAGGATGGTGCACCTGAACCGCCCGACCCCTCAGGTGTGGGCGGCTAAGTGGGCGAGAACCAACCTGATTGCCCTCAATTCCAGAATGTTGATAGGGGCATGGGCCTCCTGAGGGCCCCACTGACCCTGGAATTTCAGGGACTTCCGGGATCCCCCCCAACCTGTCAGACTGGCATCCGTGGTGACAGTTTCCCAGCAGGGGGCCAGAAAGGTTCTGCCCCCCAGCAGGTTCCTTGAGTCCAGCCACCACACTAGAGACTGCCTGACCTGAGGGGACAAGACAAGCACCTGATCCAGGGACACAGGGTCCCGATCCCATACTGACAAGAGGTAAAGCTGAAGAGGCCTCATGTGGAACTGAGCATATGGAACCGCCTCGAAGCAGGAAACCATCAGGCCCACCAGCTGCATTCCCTGCCTGATGGATGGATGAGGACAAGACAGCAGGAGCTGAACTTTCTCCTGAAGGACCTCCGCCTTCTTTTGAGGAAGAAAGATTTTGACCTAAGCTGAATCCAGAATCATGCCCAGAAAAGACTTCACCATGGAAGGAGACAGGGAAGATTTGGGGTGATTGATCACCCAGCCGAATGATTCCAGTGTGGACACCACCCTCTGAGTGTCCAGCTCTGCCTGATGGAAAGACTGAGAAGCGATAAACATGTCATCCAGGTAGGGAAGAATGCAAATGCCCTGCCAGCACCTTGGTGAATACCCTGGGGGCCGAGGTGAGGCCGAAGGGCAAGGCCACAAATTGGTAGTGCTGATCCTCCGGAGCGAACCTGAGGAATCTCTGATGACCTGGAAAGATAGGTACATGAAGGTAAGCATCCTTGATGTCTACAGAGGTTGTGAAGTCCCCTGGACGTAGGAAAGTCACAGCTGAGCGCAGAGTCTCCATGGGAAAGTGTCTGAATCTGACAAACTTGTTGAGAAGCTTTAAATCCAGGATAGGTCTGATGGACCCATCCTTTTTGGGCACAATGAAAAGATTGGAATAATAGCCTTTGCCCCTTTCCTTCAAGGGCACCTGGCAGATGACACCTAGGTCTAGAAGGCCTTGGACAGCCAGGGAGAGACACTGAGCAGACAAGGGGTTTTGAGCTAACCGAGATTTGATGAATCTTGGGGGCGGCCAGGCTGCAAACCGGAGGATACTACCTCCTGAATCCACCGGTCTGAGACAAGACGCCTCCAGACGTGAGCCTAGAGCCGAAGCCGCCCCCCCACCCGGATGGGTGAGGGCGCCCCTTCATGCCTGAGGTGGCTTGGGGGAGGACTTAGTCTTGGGACCCCAGGTGGGGCCAGGGCGGCCACGTCCTCTGCCCCTGCCCCAAAAATCTCCACGGGCTCCAGCAAAGGAAGCTCCCCGTCCAATTCTGGAGCCCCTGAAGGAAGGAGAAAAGGCACCTGAACCCCGAAAGGATCAGGGCTTCCTTCTACGCTGAGGTAACTTGCCACCTTTAGCAAACAAGTCCAAACGTTCCCCAAAGAGGCGCAGCCCCTTGAAGGGAAAACCAGTGAGAGCCTTTTTGGCAGCATTGTCAGCTGCCCACTGGCGCAGCCAGACCGAGCGGTGTATCGCCACCAACACGGCAGAAGCCCTGCCACACATTCTAATGGTATCATCCAGGGCAGAGAGAACATATGCAACAAATTCCTCACAACGCAGAAGATCTCTATACTCTTCACTGCCAGCATCATCAGGGGCCCCATCTAAGAGACCCCTGAGCAGGCTTTTAATAGCAACAGCCGTGATAGCAGATGCACAGACCGGACGGAGCGCGGTCCCAATACAGGCAAAGGCATGGCAAGCCAACTGATCCATGCACCTGTCCTCCCCATCCCTCAGTGTAGTAGAGTCAGGGGAATGCATGACAGATGTGTTAGACAACCCCAGAACTGGTGCATCCACCTCTGGAGGACAAGACCAACGTTTAACCATTTCAGCAGGGAAGGGATACCTCTTATCCCAACTCTTTGGTACCCCGGGAAGCCGGCTAGGCCGTTCCCACTCCTTGAGAATCAGATTATTAAAGTGAGTTTGTTCAGGAAACTCCAAACGTGGCTTAACAGTATGAAACAGCTCCCCCTGCTGCCGTGGGGCCAAGGCAGGAGGAGAGATACATAGCACTTCAAAAATGTGAGCCAAAAGTCTGTCAGTATCATCTGAAGCCCATGGGTCAGACACAGACTCAGCATAACCCCTAGGCTCATCCTCAGATGATTCTGAATCAGAGAATAATTCCCCTTATTCCAGGGGGGTATATCCAGTGATATCAATAAACTCCTCAGCTTCCACAGGAAAGAGAGTAACACCGGGTGCCAGATGCCGCCGCTTAGCAGGAGCCTTACACGGACCAGACCCAGCAATTTGCCTTTAAATACTGGCTACCCGGGTAGCCAAACCAAGTTGAGACTCCCCACTGGTATGCACCACACTGGAAGTCAGATGTAAGCGTGGGGGGGGTAGGCGAAGCCAGAGGGGGTGCAGCACTAGACCCAGCCGCAGGTAACCCAGACTGCAGTGCAAGTACCTGCTGGGTGCACACACGCTGACATCATCACTTATAGGGGATACCCCACACGCCACACACAGCCGGGCTTGTCACGAAGGAACCCCGAGCACATTATCCTGAGAAGCCTCCATATGGTGATTATCACGGCACAACAGGCCAATAGGGATTAACGCTAATAATAGCAACCCGGGATGCCTCAATAACCCGCTGGGGAAGTGGGAGTAATGAAATATAATAGCCCTCCAATAAGAGTTAACACTAAATAGAGGGGATAGGACCGGGAGAAACCACAAAGTTTGACCCGCCTGCAAGACATAAGCAAAAGATCCCATAAGCAATATGCAATACATAGACTATATAAATAAATCAGCCCGCAGGGGCACTTACGGACCGCGATAGGGAGATGCCAGCACACGCAGCAGAGAACTAAAATGGCACCCGCATATACCTCAAGGGGCGGCCACGGAGACAGTGATGCAGAACGCATCAGCTGCAAAAACGCGCCCACCTGACAAGGCCAGCCAATGATGGCGCAGCAGCACCTGAGGCGATGTCGCCACCGACGCGGAACGTAGTACAAGCGTGCGGCGGCGGCAAAAGAAACCAGTGCAATGAATTCGTAAGGGATAAAACACAACACACTACATATAGTAAAGACATGCACCCCCCCTCCCCCGAGATCTACAAGGGAGAGCGAAGGGGAAGCGACGTCCAGCCTAAAGGGAGCCAACTGCGGGGACAGGGGGCGAGGGGCATAAAATGCGGGAGGGGCATCCCATAAGGCTCACCATGGGCCTATACCCTTTGGTGGGGGACTGCGGTTGCAGCGCTCCTTAGCACCTGACAGAGGTGCTGCCTACCTTCACCCGAACCAGCGCAGCCTGAGCGTGGTCCCTGTGGGTGGTCCACCTGTGGGTGGTCCCTGGTATATATGGGGCCGGGAGGAGCCACTTTTCTGTCTCTGCAGTCCAGCGCCATCTACTGGATGTATATCCCAAGTGTAAGGAATATCTTCTGGAACAGGACGTGCTGTATACTTAGAATATAATACACACAGAAATTGCTAAATATATACATGTCATCTATAAGCAGAAACTGTAGTTAATATCTATAGTGTGGGATGAAGATAGGTCATGGACAGGAATCCAGTGTTGATGCTGATGAAATAAGATACAGTTTCAGAAAAGGGTGGGAAACTAAGGGTCTTCTTTTGTCTTTGACATTAGAAGCAGCTCAACAGATGGTAATGATTGTAATGGAGCAGGTAATGATGATGTAAGGATCTACTCAGTGTACAAAAGCTATTGCCTTATTATTTCACTTTTCTACTATTTTCAATTCTAAAACAACAAATTGCTGCTAGCGTCATTAACTGTAGCAAATACCTCCTCTGCTTTGTCTTTCAGGTAAAGGCACTGATGTTTAGTTTCCATTTGAGGTCCTGTGTGATAATGGTGAGCAAGTAGAAATAAAAATTTCACAGTGCTAATTGGGAAGCCACTCAGTCATGTGGGTGGGCTTTACTGGGCTATTTCCAAAGACTACAAGCATCTACAGCAGGGGTTCCCATCCTTCTTTCATCAAGTACCAGTTTCCATTTTATTATTATCTCAAGTACCACCTGAGTGGTGCATGAGGGTTGTCACCTAAAACTGCGTTAAAACTGCACTAAACAGCAATTTAAAGTGCATTTCATGCACACACTGACACATATATCATCTGTATCACCATTTAAAGCAGTTGGGTACTTACTAAGCGAATCAGGCTTGAGAAAAGTATAGATTGCAGCAGATTGGTGTACAGGTCAGTGTGCAGCCCTTCCAAGTACCAAGTGGTACTCATATCATCTGTTGGGAAACCCTGATCTAAAGTAATATGCTGACCTGGTCCCCAAATGTTTCCCATCTGTAATGAGACTCCTTGGAGATTAGCCAAGTGAAGTTGAAGTACCTGTGCTTGGCAAACAGTCAATAATATGATGAAGACGGTGGAGCTTACAAAAGACTCCCAAGAGAAACACATTAACTACTTACCATTATCATTTTGAATGGTGACAATGTAAATCAGTTGGGATAAACATTTCGCCAGCCTGAAGCGGAATTTTTTTCTTACAACAGGTAAAAAAAATTGGGATTAACAAAAAACACTCCTCCACATAGTAGTATGTCTTATGCACAAAGAATTGTAAGGTTCACCAGTAAAATGATTTACTTACCCTTACCTTCCCTCTACACCTATACAGTCGTTAAACGTCCAGGAGCATAATGAACAGTCCATCACATCCAGGCAATAGGTCCTTTCAGATACTACCTTCAGGCATTCAGGTATATGAACAGTTTATTCCGATGTGCCTTGAAGCCTTAGGCATGCCACTCCTCTAGTCACCAGCCACTGGGAGCCACTGATGTTAAAGTCATATGTTTTACTAACATTTCTGTACCCAGGCAAGCCACTGTATTTTATGTCAAATGACCTTATATGCTAAGAACTTGGAGAAAATAAACTGATCACTTATTGATGGGAGGTTGAAAGCTTTCTGTAGGTAAATCACTAAACTCATCACCAGAGTATTTGTTTTCCACATTCGGTCCTAACAACAGGTTTGAAGAGTATTAACATGATTTAACACCAACATTCTGGTGTTGATCACCATCTAGCTGGGTGCGGGGCATTCAAATTGGCGTTGCCACCTCGTAAATACACCCCCGCCAGCACAAGATACCTTATATCTTATATCTTACCCAGTTCATGTTCCACCTGTGACATGCAGCCACATGATTGGCTGCCTCTGGTCACATAGTCCAGAATCAGTGGTCAAGAGCAGCACACATTTAGTTTAAAATGGGTGTTGGTCTGCTTTAATTTCTGCCTTATGCTGAATGTGTTTGGTCAGAGTATCCAAATACAGCACAGGGGGCAGCATGGTCCAAAGTACCAAAGTACTCTCCTCTCTGGCTGTGCATTTAGAGAATTGTCTGTAGCCAGAATTTTCAGCCTACTCATTTTTGGTATGCTTTACAAGTGAACCCCAAAATGTGAATGTGAAACCCCCGGGTTTGCCGCAAAACATTACCTCACTCCACACTATAGCACACGCACAGGAAGTCCCCCAATCAGAATAGATTTCTGTGCATATTAATATCTTTGTCTGAATGAGAGGGATTGCCAGGGCACCCTCTACTGGTCGCTCCCTCTGGCTGCACAACCATTCAGATATTACAGTGGGAGCAAGGAACAAGGTAAGACTTGCAGCAATCCTAGGAGTTTCACACAGGGGGCATTACAAATAGGCATGGCCCTGGTAAGGGCTTTTATCCTGCCCTGGAGTCTATTAAGGTACTCTATTAGGGTTTTGGTTCACTTTATGTTACTTTTTATAAAAGCGTGTTACAAAATGCTAGGACTTTAATACAGATACTTCCCCACTTTGTCCTTGTCAGAGAGTTCTGAATCATGATTTGCATGAAAAAGGCTAAAGCCTGTCAATCATTGCGCAGAGTCGGGTTTAAATCCACATAGCCAAGCTTCTGTAAAGCACAAGATGAAGGATCAGGTGAAATGCTACACAACAATGCAATGCAGCAAAGAGATACACTCAATTATGTATTTAGAACAATAGCTAAATCTCTGCCTGGGTTTTCTGCTAATTGATCATTATTGTCTAGTGTCTTATAAGGTCATTTAGTATAATAACAGAAATGATAACTTACCTTTTCCCTTTATTTGAGTTAGACACAAGGGTTCGGAAAATTGTAAATAAATATAAAATTTTTCATCACACTGTAACTGTCATAAAAATTTCACAGCATGAAAACTTCACAGCATTGGCATCCTAGCCAAATCGTCTTGAACTCTGAGGAGACATGCATGAAACATGAAATTAAATATGAATTATTTACTTTTTATTATAGCACTGAAAAGCCACAGTAGCGTTGGAATCTGCTAGTCAAAAACTTTTTACGTTTTTACAAAACACATGCCTGTTGTAACTTACACTGGACAGGATGCAATCAACCAACACTACACTGTTCTGTTCCTTTGGTATACCACAAATGGGATTTACAAAGAGCTCTTGAGAATTCCTCGACATTAAACACCAATCAACTGTGGAGAATATCTTTTATTTTTTACCAAACTGATAATTCTTCTGTGTGAGATTAATCACTTTCAAAACCAAACCAGTCCAATCTTTCAGAAAAGATTGTCAATGATTTCCTGTCTCTGGTTCAACAGCCATGCCTTGCTATTTTCTTTGTGTTTCTGTAAATATCAGACTAGGATTGTAACAATTAGTCTCTAGTCTGTTTAGGTCACTACTTAGTAGTACTACAATCACAGCACAACAGGATTTAATATTCTGAAATAAGAAACGGAAAATAACCAAAAATGAGTGTGCCACAGAAGGGGTGGAATTCAGTTCTCCTCTCAATGCAAAGAAGGTGATCATGAAAAAAAAGCTGAAGGTTTGGCTATAGAAAAGAGGCTAGAAGTCAGGAACAGCAGCTTTATTCACTTGCACAGAAGTATGAATCAGTTGCACTGAAGGAAAGAAAAGTGGGATTTTACACCTAGCCTAGACAAACTCCTTAAGCTTGATAACGTTCTTTGAAAAATGCCTGGTCTAAATCTAAAGGGCTTATCGAGGCAAAAACAAAAATAGTCTGTACTTTTTCCTATGTATAAATATATTCGGGGTCAATACAAAGATGTGTCCCACAATCTATTTATACCCCGGCTACTATAACCCAAGGGCATCCACTAAGGTTAGAGGAAAGGTTCTCCACCGACATAGGAGGGGATTCTTCTCTGTAAGAGCAGTGAGACTATGGAACTCGCTGCCAGAGGAGGTAGTAATGAAGGATACACTAAAAGAGTTCAAAAGTGGCCTGGGTGCCTTCCTGGCATGTAATAACATTTCCAGCTATGGCTACTAGACCCCTGGAAGAAGATCTATAGTGGCCGGGATGCCCTCCTTGCATGTAATAACATTTCCAGCTATGGCTACTAGACCACTGGAAGGAGTTAAACAGGCTGAACTGGATGGTGGACTAAAGTCTTTATTCAGCCTTACATACTATGTTACTATGCAGCGCCTTGATACAGGTCCAGTGTCCCCTGCAGTTTCTCTGTCGCACTGGAGTCTTCCTACTTAATGAGATTGGGGAGCATCGATTCTGTCCCCACACGGCACTCCATTAATTTGCCATAACATGCCCCCTCCATTGCTCCAATCCAATAGAGTAGTCATGTTAGGGTGTGAAACCATCTTGATAGATGCAGCCATGTCTGCCTGACACTGTAGGATGGAATTGCTTGTTCAGTAACTATGAGATGCCGTCACTTCATGGACCAAACACAAATTGGCCAGACCACTGAAATTATATAACAAACCACTGTTGCATCACCATATCCAGATATACCTAATAAATACTACTATAGATATTATAGCCACCAGACTACAACTGAGCCGAAATGTATTTGTCAAATTTAAATAAAATGTCTATAAAAATAATTTGCTCCTCCCCAAAAGAACTCTCTCATCTCAGGTGCATCTGATTTTTTTTATATAGAAGAAAGCAGATCTGCATTAAACCTCGTTGTGTGTAAAGTGAGAAAAGTTCTCATGTCCTCTAAAAACTTGGCCTCTCCTCAATTATTTGGAGAACCCCCACTGTGATCACTGTGTAGCACTACTTAATAGCAATACTAGAATGAACAATCTAATGTATAAAATATTGATGCATTGTATTTTAATCAGTATATTAAGCCATCAGCCATTGGTGACATTGGGAAAAATCGAGTGGGTCTGGGGTGAATGCAAGTGAACTCCGATCTCAGAAACTGTACGTTTTTAAAGAGGAACACCTACGTTTAGGTCCAATCCTAAAGTCTAAAAGAGGCCAGCTGATTTCCTTTCCCTCGGGCATCGACAGTCACTGGGGTTTGAATGCCCCTCTGTCTGAAACCCCAGTGATCGCTGAATAAACTTAGGCCCTTATTTAAGAAGGGATAGCGTCAGGTAGTGGCTGGTTAATGAGCGGTAGCGACAGGTAGCGACAGGTGAACGCCGGACACGACACGCAATTACACATTTATCAAGCAGAATCTATTTAGCGACTGGGATAGCGCCATGTAGCGTCTGATTCATCATTTTCACAGCTTCAGCGAACAGCGCCAGCGTTCAGCCTTGCACAGTGCCAGGTATGACCTCTCGCTACCTGTCGCTCTCCCATACATTTCAATGGACGATACTTTTCTTCTCTTTAAACAGGGTTTTTGTTTTTGTTTTTTTTTCAAAAAATCACAAAAAATTCTGTGACCTCTCCTGGCATTGAAAAAGTAGTTTTTCCACAATGTTTTCATTTTTTATATATTTCTTCAGAAATGACATTACAGGTCTGCCATTAAAGTGTTCATGTTACAATGTTGTTACAATGTAATTCCATATGTTTTCGCTTTGTTACTAGTGGGTAGATGCTGAAAAACACACTTTAAACACACCGCCTCCTGCGCTCTGGGCTTCAAACAAATATTTTTCAGCGCCTGAGTTTTGTGAGGCTGTTTTTTTGCTGAATATGGAGTCAGTCGCTATGACCAGTCGCTAACATGCGCTCCCATAAAGCGCTGTAGTGGTCAAATAGCGACTCCTCACAATGTATTCAACATTACTGAACAGCGACTGAGTCGCTATGAAGTAGCGACCCACAGCCAAGCACAGCGACTACTAGCGGGCGCTCTGAAAATGCCTGCTACAGACGCTCATCTGGCGCTACCTGGCGTTAGTGATGAATCAGCCTGCTCGTTGTACCAATAGCTTAGCTATATAGCCTCTATATAGGCTAGAGGTTGAGTGGAGATACAACCCATGATGCGCTCGGCTCTATTAAGCTTGCTTGCCATGGCTAGCACAGACTGAATGGCGGCAGGTGCACTGAAAGGCAATCCCAGGTGGCGTTCATCTTTAAAGCGGACCAAAACCCACAGATTTAACTAGCATTCCCTGAATTGCTCCCCACATGAGGGGGGGGGGCTTTTGGCAATTTTCCCTGCTCCTGCTTCACTCTCCTTCCCACTAATGCTGCTTGTTTTATCTGTAAAGCTGGGCCTCCTCCATTTATTGTCACCGTAGTGAGTGGCAATGTTGTCATTGCCACACTTATGCAATTACTGGTAGTCTGCAATCTTCCAGCGAGGGACAGGACAATTCAGTAAACAAATTGGGTTTGGCCAGATTTATTTCACAAGCTTGAGTGGGTGGGTTTGGGTCCGCTTTAAATTGGTGTGGTACTGACAAAATAAAATATTTTTTTTTCCCCTAAACTTAAACAGTTTGTCAGTGCAACTAAAAGCTGTCACATTTTGTCTGTAAATCTTTTTATCACAACCATTCAGTGATTTAAACTATGCAAATTGAAATGATTCTCTTTTTTTTACAGCAATTAATCAACAAAGAGAAATGTTTCCAAGCATGTTTTCTTTGTCAGGTGCTAAAACGTGTAACTCTGACCATCTGGATGGGTTCCGAAGGGGGAAGAATGCAAAAAAAGATGGTACATTTTGAGTGTTCAGAATGCCTCTTTTGCATATGGTGTTTTCTTAGAGCTCATTTATTTTGCATCTTTAGCCCCAGGATCTTCTTGTAATCAGTTTCACACCACTTCATCTGTTACCAAGCAGTTGTTTTGATTATACCTCTTGACTGATTCACACTATAAGTAATGTTTTAATTGATAATGAGCTGAGCATTGCAAGGCCTAAATCTTTCCTTTGGGAATGGTTTCGTTCAGATACTATTTGTCTTTTCTGTCATATAGGGAGACAGATCAACATAATACACTTGTTAGGTGTTCAAATATAAATATATAAATATTCAAATCAACAGCCTAATGCCATTGGCAGCTAGGTCCCTCCTAATCCCTTTTACACACATGAATAAACAGAAAATATGATACTAAAGATGCTGTTCTGCCGGGAACTGGTCATATTTTACTGTGATGATTTTTTAAGCTTTCAGGGTTATATTTTCTTTTGTCACGTCAACAGCTCATCAGATGAACTGAGGAAGGGGAATGTAACCCCCAAAAGCTGGTCCAGCTAAAAACCAGCACTGTCTTTTTTACAAACTTTCAAGAACTTCAGACCTAACACTCATTTATAAGTGTCTGTCATCAAGTCATCTGCCTAAAAAGGGGCAAATTCGCCCAACTGATAATGAATATTCACACTAATAGAGCAGTTTAAATCTAAAAGATTTTGGGACTTCCCAGAGTGTGAACCCCCCCCCCCCCCAGGTCGCCTGGCCCCCTTTGATGTAAACACTGGCGGACTCATCCCCACTATCTTTGGGCTGTGCACTTGCTCCTGCCCCAGCTATTCGAATATGCACGGCAAACAGCTCTGATTGGACGAGAGTCTACATGTGCGTTGCAGGATTGGGGAAAGGTGAGTTCTCCCTTGGGGGACAAACAACAAAAGTCAAATGGTTTTGTGCCACTTTAAACTAACAGAAATGAAGATTGGGTGGCAACTCCCACTCAGCCAAAAGCACGGCAGAGGTGTGCTCGATGGGAGAAATAGTGGTCCCAGGGATGCTGGGCACCTGATTTTCCGTGTCTCTGGAGGTGCTCTGCTCTGCACTTTGCTGCCCTAAGTTCTTTGTATGATTACATCTCTCTGCCTATTAGGCCTACACATACACACACACACACACACACACACACACACACATACACACACACACACACACACACACAGCCCAAGGTTTGAAATAGGGCTTGATTATAGGTTGAAGCAGAGGCAAAGATTGTGGGTGCTTTGATGGTTCACTGGTCTTCGCCCAGTCAAATTACATCCTTTGCGCTTATTAAGTCCTGACTGAGGGCAACCTCCAAAGGGGGCTTTGCCTAAAGGCAGCAGAATTGATGTAGTTCAGGGGGTTGCAGTCTGACAGTCTTTAGTCTGAAGACATTTCACCTGCTTTCCGCAGATGGATCAGGGCAACTGTTATACTTGTCGTCCATACAAGGGATGGGGCAATGCTTACTTCTAAAGAAGGAGCACAGCATTGCTCTGAGAGCTAGTTGTTGGAGATACAACAGCTATCGTCTATTATGTTTATTGCATATTATGCTATGTGTTGTGCTGGATGGACTACAACTGAATAAAAGGATAGTAGATTGTGCTGTTTGTAATTCAACATTGCTACACAATTTTACCTAAAAACTGCCCTGATCACATCCATGCATTGTATCAGTGCTAGCATTTTCATTTTGTTTTCTTTGATTTCTCTGAACATACTATTGGCGAAGAAAATAACAAAAACCAGAACAACATCCATTTTTTGAAACGTGACTGCAGAGGCTATAACAAAGCTGGATTTCTCTGGGTGAACGAGGAGAAAGGTTACCGGCATTAACGCTTAGGCATCAGCAATTGGGATGCCCACCTGCGCTCAGGGCAACCCTGGTTTTCCAAAAAAGGGGATTGTTCCAGTTTAACTGATACTATTAGCTGTTATGTGTAAATAGTTGTCCCCTGTTTAAACTTGATGGACAGATCTATCCTTTTTCAGCCATAATAACTATGGGCCTTATTTAAGAAGTGCGCTGTTTAGTGTAATTTTGTTGGCATAGTGCCAGTCTTTGAGGGTTGGCATCTCTATCTTTATTGGTGCTACTATTTTTGCAGAATGGCGCTGGAAGTCACAGTGTATGTCACAAAAAATTTGCTTTGATTGTTGCACTATGTATTGGCCGGCCTGTGTCATCACCTGTCGGACCTGAAAGCCGATTATAACAGCGCCAGTGTGCGCCACTTTGTACTGTCGTCCTTTAGGTGCTGCACACTGTAATTAGGAATTTTTGCCATGCTGAAAATGATTAGAGCTGTATTTTTCAGGCGCTGGTTGGCATTTCATCATTATACTTACAGAAAATCACTGCCGGGAACAAGGGGACAAACATTATGTGTTTAGGCTGCATTTTAGCTGTTGTTGTCCAATTTACACATTGGTAAGCCAAAGAAGATATGAAAAAAATAAAATTACATTTGGCAACATCTAGGTCCTGCTTTTACATTATTGACAAGTCACAATACAAGTTCTGTAAAAAATGCGTGTAATAGTATTCATGAGCATAAAAAACTTTAATACAGTCCTGCCCATTGTGCTCTATGGAATCTTAACCTACAGTGCACCTATAAACCGGCTGAAACAAGAGTACCTGGCGGACGCATCAACACAGCCTATTTTTGTTTGTTAAATCACACACGGGGTTCCACTAAGACAAAAATACTGGTGCTGAGTGGTATCAACATGTGCTTTATAAATCAGGCTCCCGGTAACTATGGAATCGCTTTTTTATTTCAGATACTTTTGTGTTTATATGGTTCTCCCTGTAGATTGTTTTGAGGAGAGCAGAACATTTAGGAGATCACAAATGTACTGGGTGCATCCCATCCTCCCATCCTATAATGGCATGGCTTGCCTTGATATAGGCATGGTATAGGCATGATATGGGGAGCTGTGGTAGTATTCTCAAAGTTCAAAGACAGGTCCATGACCAGGTAAGTGTTCCCTTATGTTTCCCTACCCATGACAGTCTGACCCATTACCCCCCTTTTAAAAACTGGCCTTCGGCAGGAGACTGTGGGCCATCAAGACCAAAGCCACCCAACACAAAAACTGTTTCTTTTCCACTGCAGCTGCTCTCATTAACATGGCACCTCAGTTATTGGAGCCGGCAGCCATCTTTTTGTAGCCCTGGCTGGGGCCAGTTTGGAACGCCGCTGCTGCCGCTGACAGGAGATGATCGGGGCTCAGGTAAGTTACAGCAGTGCTTCTGCTACACACTCTGCACCCCCCCCCCGCCACAGCAACTACCCAAACTTCAGGTCCCCATTGATTTTAATGGGGACCGGGATTGGCCCCATGTCATGTTCCATGACATGCATTTTATTTTACCTGGGGTAACAGTTTAATATATGTTTATTTGCATAGGCTCAGCAGAGTGCCTTTAATTCCCCTTGTCCCTTCCAGGCTCCCTTAGTCTTGCTCTGATGCAAGTAACTTCGCCCTTCTTCCCTCTCCCTCAGACATTTCTAATCTGGCATCCAAGCAGTGCACACCTGCTGCCACCTTCTGCAGCTACAGTCCCTCTACCTGTTGTTGCTGTATGGATTACACCACAAGTTTCTTGCTGTATTGAATGTACATGTCTACTGTAACAAGATTCTGTACTGAAATATTTTTTTTTTTTTTATTTAATAACTTTATCAAAGAACAACCGAGTAAGCTTTCTGCCAAGCCTTATGGAGTAAAGAAAACATCCATCACAGACACACACAAGGAATGTGGAGCTGTCTACGGGATTCCATTTACTGACATTTGGGTGAATCAGAATACCCCCCGAATCTGAACATTTATGCAAAGTTCGACTGAACTTGCCGAACTCGAACTTTGGGGGTTCACCCATCTCATTTATATAGTTCACATGCATATATTTAGGATTCTGTTTGCTTGTCAGGCACTCTGCCACCAAGACAAAGTTCTTGTATGTGTGCACATTTTTTTGGCAGTACACTATTTCTGATTCTGATAATCAGAGAACTAGCGATTTGGAGCTGTGTTTTTCTAAAAGCTTCTTAGAGGCTCTGTTTTCTTTCTCTCTCCTATTTCTGCTGAAGACAGGTGGAGACACGGATCATCTAGTCAATACATTTATGAAAAAGCATCCAATATCCAGAAAAGATTTCCCCAAAGACCCATTATACTTTTTTGTATAGTGGTTGTGGATAGAAAAATTTTGGATAGCATGTTAAATAATCCTCCTGCATTATGTCGTTGAGCTTATTTTTTGCAGTCACACTGAACTGCACAAACATTTTACACAATGGACAGGGAAAGATTAACTGTATTATCATGATTACAAGTAAATCACTATAGAATACTGCACTAGCAAGCATACCTCTTGGTAATATTGATCTTTTCACAAAATGAGACCAGAAATCTTTCTGACTTTAGGTGTTATACAGAGTGTTTGTATTTTGGCAGCAAGTAGCAATATAAAGTACTTCTTCTTTTCCCAGGGGGTGCAAAAATATAAAAATGAACTTGTGTAAAGTTCCGGCTTCAAAATTGATTTCGGGAAGTTTCTATAAACACTGCAGATGTCCAGGAAATAGATGTTTCCAAATTTATAAAGGGTTGTAGATGTACTTGAAAAATAATTACACTAGTGTATATAGCTAAACAAAAAAAATCCCGCTCAAATCAGTACATTTGAAACTATGGCACTGATTTTCCTACATTCTGGCTAGGTTATATGCAATACCAAAAGAACATTGTGAGAAATGGGGCAAATATTACATTGCATTTTATCGCTGATGCCGGCACCCCCCTTTAAGATTCTCTCTTCTTAAGCAAATGTCTGCCATTACAAGGCCAGCAGAAAAAGGAAGTCCATATAGGGGCAGGAGGTTCTGACACTTCAGAACAGGCAGTTTGAGCTTCAAAGCCTCCCCCCCTGCTGCTCCCCTGCTGCTTTCCTGCTGCTCTCCTGCTGCCCTCCTAACACCTTACTGAGACACAGAGGAGCCTGCTTGCTTCTTCCCTGGAAAGGTGTGACAGCCTGGTGCTTCAAAGAAATGATCCAGGATCTGTGTCTGGGAGGGGTGGAGGGGAGAGCCCTGCTTAAAGGTAGGGCAAGGAGATGAGAACAGGGTCAGTTATCTGGAGAGGTCACGATTCACACGTGCTGGAGGTGTCCACCCACACAGCTCTTCACTTACCTCTTGTGGAAGCCCCATCACTACTACTCTGCAACTGCATACTAAGGTAACTGACTATTATTTCTCTGTGTAACTCACTCTATCCTGTAACCGTCTCAGAACAGCATTTTGTATCATCTGTATCATTTCATATTCCATCATAGCCAAATGTTTGTTATCACTGCCTAGTGTGCTTATAGCATTAAACCTATACAAATATTATCAATATCTGGCCAATGATCACGCAATGGATACACGCATAAGACTATAAGACTGTAGGTTCTTTTGACTTCTGGTAAATGCAAGAGACACTGAGACAAGTAGTAAATAAAGAGATATATTGTTGACAAAATAACACAATAATGCAATCAAATCTCAAATCAAACACAATACAATCCAGTTATGAGACTGGCATACATATATACAGGGAAAGACACATTACCCTCCTGAAACGGGCACTCACAAGCAGCAGACCTTTTCAGCTGGTAGCCTTCATTCCCTCTTTCTCCTGTGTTCCTCTCCTGCCTCTCGCCTGGCCCTTCTCATGTGCAAGCAGTTTCAGGTTCAAGCCGTCTCCTTCCTTCTGCCCCCTTCCTTCTGTCTCTCCCAATCTGGCTGCATTAACCTCAATTATACTTCCCTGCCCTTTGATCTCCAGTCCTGCTGTCCTCCCCCCTTGGGCCTGTCCTACCGGTTATGCCAAAGAGGGTGCATCACGGAAATTCCCAGAAGCCGTATATTTTATGGTGCCAGCGTCTATTGTCTGTCTAACCCTTTGATGTCCAGTCGTTGCCGGTCTACCTTTTGATGTCCAGTCGTTTTGCTAGGAGGGTGCATCTGCTATTTCAGGTCTATATGTCTATTTACAACATACTTATGGTATGGTCACAGAATGTTGATATTATCTAGTGCCCTCTCATACCTCTTTTGTCCTTATTGTCTGGTTTCGGAATGCAGATATTATCTAGCTTGGAAAACCTGCCTTAGGCCTTCCCACTTCATGATGACAAACATCATTATCACATTTGAGGCATTGGCAGTAAGTAATGTGGAAAGTCAGCTGATTATCATGACAAGTCAAATCTCCCAAAAAAGATCATAATCTTACAGTCATGGCCGTAAATATTGGCACCCCTGAAATTTTTCATGAAAAAAAGTATTTCTCTCAGAAAGGATCACATGTTTTGCTATACACACGTTTATTCCCTTTGTGTGTATTGGGACTAAACCAAAAAGGGGAGGAGAAAAAGCAAATTGGACACAATGTCACACCAAACTATGACTCTGACTCTGACCAAAAAATGGTCAGGACAAAATTATTGGCACCCTTAACTTAATATTTGGTTGCACACCCTTTGGAAAAAATAAATTAAATCAGTCGCTTCCTATAACCATCAACCAGCTTCTTACACCTCTCAACTGGAATGTTGGACCACTCTTCCTTTGCAAACTGCTCCAGGTCTCTCTTATTTGAAGGACCAGATTTAGATCTGGACTAATTGCTGCCCACTTCAGAACTCAGCAGCACTTGGTTTCCATCCATTTCTGGGTGCTTTTTGACATATTTGGGGTCATTGTCCTGCTGGAAGACCCAAGATCTTGGATGCAAACCCAGCTTTCTGACACTGGGTTGTACAGTGCAACCCAAAATCCGTTGGTAATCCTCAGATTTCACAATGCCTTGCACACATTCAAGGCACCCAGTGCCAGAGGCAGCAAAACAACCCCAAAACATCATTGAACCTCCACCATATTTTCCTGTAGGTACTGTGTTCTTTTCTTTGTAGGCCTCGTTCTATTTTTGAAAAACAGTAGAATGATGTGCTTTACCAAAAAGCTCTATCTTGGTCTCATCTGTCCACAAGACGTTTTCCCAGAAAGATTTTGAGTTACTCAAGTGCATTTTGGGAAAATGTAGTCTTGCTTTGTTATGTCTCTGTGTCAGCAGTGAGGTCTCCTGCCATAGAGTTCCACATCCGGGCTATCCTGCGTTGACACCTTTAATCAATTTTTATCTTCTGTCCACGCCTAGGGAGATTAGCTTCAGTGCCATGGGTTGCAAATCTAGATCTGGAGCTGGACTTGTAACCCTGAGGTCGTTGATACTTTTCCACAATTTTGGTTCTCAAGTCCTCAGACAGTTCTCTTCTTCTCTAGCTGTTGTCCAGGCTTAGTGTGGCACACAGAGACACACAATGCAAAGACTAAGTGAACTTCTATCATTTTCTCTGATTCAGGTGTGATTTTTATGTTGCCCACACCTGTTACTTGCACCAGGTGATTTTAATGGAGCATCACATGCTTGAAACAATCTTATTTATCCACAATCTTGAAAGGGGCCCCTTTTGTGTCCAGCCCATTTTGGAGTTTGGTGTGACATTATGTCCAATTTGCTTTTTTCCTCCCTTTTTTGGTTTAGTTCCAATACACACAAAGGGAATAAACATGTGTATAGCAAAACAGGTGTTACTGCAATCCTATTCTGTGAGAAATACTTCATTTTCTTGAAAAACTTCAGAGATTCCAACATGTAAGGCCCTAACTGTAAATCAGAACAAATCCTTCCATTTGATGAAATGGTGGTATGGTACCTGCTTATATTTTATTTTCTAATACATGATACGTAACTATTACTCTATTTCAGAGTGCCTAAAACAACTATTACACAGAGGTTGTAAGTTTTGTTTTGTAAAATCATTATCTGTGTCTTGTGTACTACTCATTGCAGTTGTGATTAACTGGAACACGGCTGGGGTTAATATGGATGAGTTTAAAAGGCCCAGTTTCACATTCAGCCAGTGATTTGTACTAAGTTGCACTGTTCCTGCCATTATGAAATCTGTTGGGTAGGATGTTAAAGGCTAGTTGCTAGACCTATAGGTTCCAGCTGTGTGTCAGGTCAGATGAAATTATAGATATAAATAATAACTGTTTTTGAAATATAGATATTTAATATTTCTATTCCATCTATTCAATTCAATAATTTATATCTCTGAACATTCATATAAATTAACACTCAATTGACTTGATACAAATTATTCAACAGAAGTGCGTCCAATATTAACATTCTAGACTTGCTTAAAACCTAAACAGGAAATGCACCGCCCAATTGCTAATATGATAATCCTAGGTGCAGGCCTCAGGGACCAAACCACATCTATAAGCCTTATATCGGTGGGGTTCCAGGGCTAACCCACCTCCAGGTCCACATAAATGCCACACACTAAATCTCTCTTAATGCAATTTATTGAGAAAATAATACATATATCACATACAAAACACTACATACACAATATTAAAAAACATATATACATAAAAACCAAGTGGAGAGGAACTCCAGGGCTAACCAATTTGGAATAAATAGTTTTAGCACCAAAATATATATTTGAGGTTGTATACTGGTAGACGCTTATGGGGTAAAGTGCTGAGTGCCTATAAAGTGCCTAATTCATACTAAAATAATGACCTAAAATGAGTGCCTTCAGAACCTCTATACATAAACTTTAAATAAACTTTAAATAGATGAGACTGTGAAATCATAACAATGTGCAACCGAAAGAAAGTGCCAAGTGCTAATAGTGCAATAAGCGCTAAGGCTAGACCTATACTGTGCTCCTATTTTTGCCCAATAAGCGTCGCCCAATTACAAAAGAATATATCCAGCAATTCAATATAACCACATATAATAAGGAGCCCGCTATCCTCCCCCCTTACCTCACCGATGCGCTGCGTGGTCTTCCCACCACTTCGCCTGGGTGCCAAAGATGCTGCGGCCGTAAGCTGTTTAAATACCTGGCTCCATTCGTCGGGGCGGAAGTGACGTGGACACCACCGTTCTGCGTCACTTCCGGCCGTAGGAACGCATAGCTGTAGGAAGTGCGATCGAATGTCTTATTGGTGTATGCGCGCAACTGCGCATCTCCTCCATCGGCTTTTTATTTACATAGTTGCCACAGCAACATGACTGTCTCGCCGCACTTGTAGCAATTCATTCCTATGCGGCCACGGCTCTCTCCTAGGTTCATCAACAACATAAATCAACTATATCATACATTCTAATTACAATATGTACATCACTTCTACTCCTATCTATCCTATCCATTAATTACAAACTATTGCCCTTATTCATCAAGCGATAGCGCCAGGTAGTGTCTGACGAGCGCCAGGTCCCGCCAGCTAACGGCGGCTACCGACTCAAGTACGCCCGGCGTCGGCCACAATGACGCATTTATCAAGCTAAATGAGGCTAGCGCCGGCGAGAGCGACAGCTACCGCGGGATTCATCATGTAGCCGACTGCAACGAACAGCGCCGCTGCTAATCCCATCACAGCGCCAGGTATGACCTGTCGCTCCCTGGCGATGTTCAATGCATTTCAATGGAGCAATCTTTAATTATTCATAATTACTTGCTATTAATGTTTTTTTTTTTTTTTTTAATGTCAAAAATTCTGTGACCACTTCTGCAATGTTAGGATTTTTTTTTAAGGTAAAAAAAAAAAAAAAATGATTTTGTGCAGAATTGATATTACAGGTCTGATATTAATGTATTCATATTACAAAATGTTTATAAAAACTTGTATAATTTTACAATCAAAACATATTGTTGTTTGGGGGTTAAAAACTATTTTAAATCCATCGCCGCCAGCGCTCTGGGGTTTAAACAAGGAATTCACAGTGCGAAAAAATTCGGAGCGTGATTTGTTAATGAATCTGCAGCAAGCCATTCGCTCTGGCCATTCGTTGTCAGGCGCACCCATACAATGCTGAACCTGTGAAACAGCGACCCCTAAGCCCGTATTCAACATTACCGCACACCGACTGAATCGCTGTCAACAAGCAAACCCCGGCCAAGCAGAGCGAATACTAGCTGGCGCTGAGAAAATCACGCTACTGGCGCTCATCTGTCGCTACCTGGCGCTATTAATGAATCGGCCTCTTTGTATATACAATTATAAGGCCACCGTGTAGCTTCCAATACTATATTGCAGCATATACAGTATATGCATCTCCCTATTCCATTACCTCCTATCATATTCAGGTGCTGTTGCAATCACAGGTCTAAAGATTTTATACTAAATGAAGAGTTATACTGTTTATACCACTGTACATGAGATTTATATAGCACTACCATGCTCCTAAATTGCAGTCCACACAAATGACTTTCCATATTTTCAAGGGGCTTCATGCCATCCAGGGCAACACTGTTCCAGAGGCCATCCTACTTGTTACTGCTGAGGATTCTTCATTCAATCTCCCTATTTCAGGGGTACTCTTATCCCATTCTCTGACATTGGACATCTTCATCATAGCCTATAACTCCAATACGTTCATCCCCTGTCCTCTCTATCACCTCCATCTTAACCCTTCGTAACTAAAAAGTAAATGGAGGTAAACATGAGTAAATGAGTAAATTACACAAATATGAGTAAATAACACAACCTGTATGTCAATACTTGCTATCCACCTTCATCAAAATTCTGCTACTCTAGATTAGTACTGAAAACCAGCTTCTATTGAAATGCCCTGAATTGTGAACACCTCACTCAAATTAGCTCCCTTCAGGTCCGAGCGGGAATAACATCTAACAATAAACCTACTACAATCTGATTGGACTAGCACCAGGTTCAGTGCATACCTTGAATTCTAATTACATAGAGATTAAATCGTAATAAATTAATTTAAATTGAATTTAATTACATTAAATTAACCAATTAAATTGAATTGATTTACATTAAATTAGATTTATATCAACCCAAATTAAATAAAATTAAATTAAATAAATAAATAGCTAAATTAAATCTAATCAAATTAAATTTAAATAAATAAAGTTATAGGCTATGATGAAGATGTCCAATGTCAGAGAATGGGATAAGAGTACCCCCAAAATAGGGAGATTGAATGAAGAATCCTCAGCAGTAACAAGTAGGATGGCCTCTGGAACAGTGTTGCGAATATGGACTTCCCTGGATGGCATGAAGCCAGTTGAAAATATGGAAAGTAATTTGTGTGGACTGCGACTTAGGAGCATGGTAGTGCTATAGAAATCTCATGTAGAGTGGTATAAACAGTATAACTCTTCATTTAGTATAACATCTTTAGACCTGTGATTGCAACAGCACCTGAATATGATAGGAGGTAATGGAATAGGGAGATGCATATACTGTATATGCTGCAATATAGTATTGGAAGCTTCACGGTGGCCTTATAATTGTATATACATAGTTTGCAATTAATGGATAGGATAGATAGGAGTAGAATTGATGTACATATTGTAATTAGAATGTATGATATAGTTGATTTATGTTGTTGATGAACCTAGGAGAGAGCCGTGGCCGCATAGGAATGAATTGCTACAAGTGCGGTTAGAAAGTCATGTTGCTGTGGCAACTATGTAAATAAAAAGCCGATGGAGGAGATGCGCAGTTGCGCGTATACACCAATAACACATGCGATCGCACTTCCTGGAGCTACGCGTTCCTACAGCTGGAAGGCACTAATTTTAGGTCACTATTTTTGTATTAATTAGCCACTTTATAGGCACTTTACCCCATAAGCGTCTACCAGTATACAACCTCAAATATCTATTTTGGTGCTAAAACTATTTATTCCAAATTGGTTAGCCCTGGAGTTCCTCCCTACTTGGTTTTTATGTATATATGTTTTTTAATAATTGTGTATGTAGTGTTTTGTATGTGATATATGTATTATTTTCTCAATAAATTGCATTAAGAGAGATTTAGGCCCTTATTTATGAAGGAATAGCGACAGGTAGCGACTGGTGAGCGACCGGTAATGACGGGCCCCACCACGAGAACGCCGGCTCCCCACCACAATCACACATTTATCAAGCTAATCCTGCTTAGCGACTGAGATAGCACCATATAGCGACTCATTCATCATTATTCCAGCCTCAGCCCACAGCGCCAGCGTCCGACCTTGAACAGCGACAGGTATGACCTCTCGCTACCTGGCGCTCTCCAATGCATTTCAATGGAACAATCTTTAAATATTAAAAATTAATTGTTATTAATGTATTTTTTTAATTTTTTTTTTTTTTTTTTTAAATGTGAAAAATTCTGTGACCACTTCTGCCATTTTTAAGGGAAAAAAAATTAAAAAAAAATTGTACAGAATTGATATTACAGGTCTGATATTCATGTATTCATATTACTAAATTATTTAAAATACTTTTTTTTTTGGTTTCCAAAAATATGGTGGTTTGGGGGTTAAAAAACTACTTTTAACACATCGCCGCCAGCGCTCTGGGGTTTAAACATGCATTTCACAGTGCTTGAATTTTTTGAGCGTGATTTTTTGATGAATATGGTGGAAGCCAGTCGCTCTGACCAGTCGCTATCATGCGCACCCATACATCGCGGAACCTGTCAAATAGCGACTCGTAACCTTGTATTCAACATTACGCCACACCGACTGAGTCGCTGTCAACAACCGAACAACGGCCAAGCACAGCGACTACTAGCGGGCGCTGTGAAAATACCGCTACAGTCCCTCAACTGTCGCTACATGTCACTATTAATAAATCAGCCTCCCTGTGTGCGGTCATTTATGTGGACTTGGAGGTGGGTTAGCCCTGGAACCCCACCGATATAAGGCTTATCAATATTAACATTCCCTCAAATGGCTGGCACATAAAATAAGTTGTGTCACAAATGATCCTGCACACACAGCGAGATGTAAAAAACAAAAACAAGTTTAACTGTTAATTTAGTGATTTAAGATAAAACTAACCCAGTTATTCCCAAACATTAATTACAGTCTTATTACAGTCCTTAATTTATTACTTTTAGTTGCAGTATAGTTGCAGACTAAGAACATATAAAAAACATTTATACAAATGAAACTTGTATTTCAAAGGACACTGAAATCTTTTTTTTCACCAAATTTCAACTAAATTTCTACATAGTGTCTGTGAAATGCAACATAGCTTTGGTTGCTATGGTGAATTAATCCATAGGGAGGATTTGAATTTAATCTCTCGAATTTTTCAGTCTATAATAATGTAGGACACTTGGTCCCAGCAGTGTATATATAAGCATGTTGCTATCTTAGCAAGCTGCATACAATTTCTATTTTTCAAACACACTTGCTGTGATTGCATTTGCAGCTCTTCCCCCTTAAGGAAATATAATTATAGAGAAAAATCATCATTTTAAACAAAAAAAGATTCTACCTGGAGCTGTTTAAAAATCTCAGAACTATTAGTGTCAGGTAACTGGGTGAGCTAATCATCCAACTAATTATTGATAATAATGATTTGTATTACCCTGTATGTGAGACCAATACAATATTGACTACATTTGACTAAAGATGGATGAGCAGGCAGCTATTTATTTATCTGTACTTTTAAATGGTACCAGGGGAGAATTTTTCAATAGATGGTAGTACCTAGTGGCATTATTATCCTGGATCAGCCAGAAGATGGAATGGAAAGAGTTAAAGTGGAAGTCCTGTCTCTGGAATCTCGCTGGCGCACAGTGAAGCTAGCTATTTTGCATCCGTTGCATTTTAAAAAAAGTAATAAATTATCAGTGTTCGATAATACGCCAGGCTCCCTACTCCAATATGGCAAGTTAAATAACATTAGTGACTAAATTAAATGCAGATCTTGCCAATTCAGTCTGGTCCAGCTAGTCTCAGATGGCAGAAAGATCTCGGTCAAATGGGCACTGGGCTCCTATGCACCCTCCAGTGCAGACACACACACTGTTAAAACATACATTTATTAAAATCTTCTTTTAACAATGTTGATTCAGTAAAATCTGATAATAGAAAAAATCATGAGACTTTCACTATTGTTGAATAGGAAGACAATTAACTGACAATTAAGTTTAACCAACAATGAAGTTAATATAACTTTTTTACTCCTATGAAAAGTGGGGAACTTTTTACTCCTTTTTACACTGTAGTAAAAAGTACCATTGTCCTTCAATGTTTTCCTATCAGGTAATTCAGCAAGTAATTTGTTACTGATTTGAGCGCTGTATGTGTTTTTTTACTTTTTACCTCTTTTGAACTGGTATGGATTCCCAGGAACTCCTATGCTAGATCAAAAGGTAGGGGCAGCTGGTAAGTCATCCACTGGCATGCTCATGGGTAGCTTGCTGACACTGCTGCCGATTATGTGCTACCCTGCTTACCAGGGCTGGTAGACCAGGAATGCAGACAGGGCTGAGGACTATCTACTCAGCCTCTGGACCCTATGCCTGAGCATACATTTTTATTAACAAGCAGATTTTCCCTCTCCTGGGTTATAATTGTATTTCAGGGTATTTGTCCATGACTTTGGGAACATAAGAGGAGCTTTTTGTTACTCTGTAATCAGATAATTAAGCACAAATTCTTCTATTGACCTCAATGGACACTTGCCACAGTCCACGCCCCCAATGCACAGATTCTGCCTGTAATGGGGAATGGGAGGGGGGGAATGCCACACTGCCTGTAATGGAGAATGGGTGAGGGAATGCCACACTGTCTATAATTGGGAAAGGGAGGGGTGCCACACTGCCTATAATAGGGAATGGGGAGAGAATGCCCACTGGTGGACTGGGAGTGGGTGGATGCCACACTTCCTATAATGGGGAATGGGAGGGGGCGCCTCACTGCCTATAATGGGGAATGGAAGGGGAGCACACTGCTGATAATGAGGGAATGGGAGAGGGGGGTGTCAAACTGCCTATAATGGGGAATGGGAGGGGGACTGGCACACTGCCTATAATGGGGAATTGGAAGAGGAATGGCACACTGCCTATAATAGGGGGCATGGGAGGGGGGAAATGCCATACTGCCAATAATGGGGAAGGGGGTGGTGGATGCCACACTGCCTATAATGGGGAATAGAAGTGGAAAATGCCACACCGTCTGTAATGGGGATTGGGAGAAAGGAACACCACATTGCTCGTTATGGGGCAAGGGAGGGGGAAGAATACCACACTATCTTTAATGCGGAATGGGAGGGGGGATGCCCCAGTGCCTGTAATAGAGAATGGGAGGGGGAATGCCACACTGTCTATAATGGGGAATGGGAAGGTCGGATGCTACACTGCCTACAATAGGGGTCATGGGAGGGGTGAATGCCACACTGCCTATAATGGGAAAGGGGATGACTATAATGGGGATAGGAGTGCAGAATGCCACTTCTTATAATGAAGAATGGGAAGGGAAATTCCACTCTGTCTGTAATGGGGGGATTTTACATACTTCCTATTATATGGTTCTTTGGGGGATGATGTTTTAGCACAACATTTGGTTCAGAACAGTTTTTTTCTTATTTTCCTCCTCCAAATCCTAGTCGTGTCCGGGGGTGCATCTTTTCCTGTCCATCCCCAATTCCCCTATTCCCAAATAGGTAAAATGATGTTTTATTATTACCTCATACTGTGGCTGGGATTGATACGATGGAGCTCTCCTTGTGCTCCCTGGTGGACCAGTCTTTCAAAATCAGTATAGTGGCTAAATGAAGCCCCTAACTGTCCTAGTGATATAGAAAAACAGTTACGGTAGTTAGGGGACAATAAGCAGTCTGTCTAACTAAACTCAAAAACTACTTGGATGATGAGAGGGTTAAACTGGGCGGTAAATTGGTTCCCAGGCCCTGAATAATAATGTTGATCATTTTGTATAAATAGTGATGGAGCTACTCCCACCCCCTTTACTCAAAAACTAATTTATCAAAAGCTCTAAATATGGGCATAACAAAGCAGAAGCATCAGAAACATATTTCTTATAGAACCCAGTAACTAGATTAGAGGACCTTCATCATCATCCTATTATAGGTAGTGTTAAAAGTAAAAGCAGCTTAGCTAAAAATCGAATAACTGGATGAATAATCAAATATCCCCTGTATCTCCTCTGTATAAAGACATCATGCATGAACATATGTCAATACACACTCTGGCTGGCTCAGTTAATTAGACATAATCAAAATCCTTTTTATTCCCCAAGTGAACTTATTTACTTATTTATATACAAGACCATATCACACTTGCTATAAGCATGTGCTGTTAGTATGTGAATAGGAGGAGAGCAAATGTGAGAGAAGAAAAGAGAGAAGATATAATTATACAATGAAAAAGTAACCTTTAGTTTACATTTCTATATTCCAACTCTAATGCTTTCTGTATGTTCACATTTTAAATCACGGGTATTGAATAAATGAAATTATATCAGTCAGTCATTATCTAAAAACCAATAAATCTATATACCGTCCTCTTTACAGCTCCATTGCTTGTACCTGCACTAAACATATTCTGTCATCCAATGAATAGTAGCTTTAATGGCTAGCTCTAGCTGTACCATTAGAGGTAATGTACTAACACTGCAGTGGTTTAGCTCCATAATAGAAAATACTGCTAGTGCACCAAAGGATAGAATTTCGTTTTGCCCAATTGGATAAACTAGTATTTTAGCAACATTAAGGACTCTTCTTGGGCCTATGCTTTACTGCATTTCTCAGAACACAAACCTAGACTACTGTATTACATCTGCAGCATGCATTTTATGTGTTTTTATGTTTGCACTCCCTATACAGTTATACCTACTAAATGTGAAATCACTCTCATGTTGTGTGCACACCCACCCAGTGAATTTGGCCACTGTTGAAGCAGAAACCATAGTATCAGCAGCCTCTGCCACCTGAAGAGTGCAGGATAGTGAGATTATTTGCTTCCTTTCAAGCTAACTAGAGAGCTTTAGCTAGAGGGGCATCCCAAACCAAGTGTCACTGGGTTTCATTTAAAAGCCAGTCACTGGATTAAATGTTTATAGGCAGGGCTGCCATCAGGACTTTTGGCACCATGTAACCTCTATATGAGCTTTTACCCAATTTTCTACATGTATACCCCCCTCCTATTCAGAGTGCAAGGCAAATGGTCACTTGCTAGCTATGTCATTAGCAATGGTCAACAGTTGCAATATTACAGGTTTACTTTTTTTCAAATGACTGAGAACCTCATTTATCAAGTGCCAGCACCTGCTAATACCACTCCAATGCCAATAATTTCACTTCAGCGGGACTTGGTGTCCAATTTAACAAACAAAAACCAGTCAGTGCCAATGTGTTCGCCATACTGCGCCAAATTTATCACCAGTGCCACATAGTTTGCAGTGACCGGTGCTTTTCCCTATGCTACGGCAGTTTTTATTGACACTGTAAGTTACTATCCCATAGACCACAATGGGAAGAATTTGTCTGATGTTTTTTGCTTTTAAACAATGTTAAACTCAATTATTTGTACAGAACGTGATTTGGTGTCAAAAATGTAAATGCAGATGTCCCCAATTGTCATTTTATTATTTGTTTTTAAAATCTTTTATCATGCTTTTTATGTAACCAGTGTGTACTTTGTAGCCCAACAACTAAAATGCAGATTAAACGCACTCTAAAGTTTGTCCTGTTTTGCTGTTCCGCTGACCAGTGCCAGTTACATACAACGCCAATCTTGTCAGCATGTAAAAAATTAATAAATCCAGTGAACAGCACCTAAAAGTTGGCAGTACAGAGTAGTGTTCATTGGTGCTGTTATAATCGGCATAAGGATCCAGCAGGAGCTGACACAGGCTGGCTAATACCCAGTGCCTGAATCCAGGCTGATCATTTAACATCTGGCATTTAGACTTGCAGCGCCATTTTGTACAAATGGCAACAACAAATATAAATAGCTTTGGGCACTCCAAAATGGACCCATATGCCCCTAAAATGACGCTAAATCGCGATTTCACAGACAAGGTATTAGGGCACCACTGTCCCACTCCCATATGGTGATGCCATTATTGATGTAAAGAATGCCCAGCCACAGGAGTAATCATTAAGGCAATGACCTATCACATTCTACACAGATGACCAGCTGTAGGTTCTGCCTCTTTCCCTCTACCAGTTTTCTCCCTGCGTAAGGAAGCAGAAATCACCTAATATTAAAAATGCTAAATGATACATTAAAAACCTGTCACCCTGATTCTTCTTTCTTCCACCTAAAGAAAGAAACAAGCTTAGGTGAAGTTTTTGAAGCAAAAAGCAACCCCTCCTCTTACTAACTAGTCTATTTATGTTTTTATTATCGGACCATTTTTTTGGCCATAGTGGCCCTTTAAAAGTGTTGGTCCAAAATGTAATGAAATCACAATATATCTCATAGTAAAGATTTTACAGGTTATCTGTATTGTTAGTTTTTCTTTATTCTGATTAGTCCTTATCTTAATCAATCCTGCTCTGTCACAAGTAAAACATGTTTTTCTTACATATGTATGTAAAAGTAGATGTGATTCCCTCTCAGCAACATAGGATTTATGTCCTTCTAGAAAATCCCAAAGCTTCGCTATAATAAGCAAAACAGTGAAAGGCCAAACCAATCCTGTTTATTCACCTGGGTCCATGACCCCTATACCAGTTCACAAGGCTGGGGGGTGACTTGCCATTTACCCCCGGCACCCCCATTACCTGCCTCCCCAAAGGCCAGGGGGGGGGCAGAAGAGCCCGGGCCCACGGGCTATGGGGGCTTGTAGCCTGCAGGACCAGGGGCCACAAAAGCTGGCCCCTGTGCCCTGTTTCTACAAGCCCTGCATAGCTGGTCCCGGGCTGGTTACTTTGGGTAAGGGAGACCCCATGTCAATTTTTTGGGGGATTCCCCCCCCCCCCCCCCCGGGAGGGGGGACTCTGTCATTTTTTTTCTCGATTTTACCCTTTGTAGTGTGGATGGTGTTTGTATTTTATTTGTAAATGTTAAAAAGTACTTGTTTCAGTTAGGGGGGTCTACTGGGCAGGAACGGGGGGGCTACCGAAAAATATGCGGTACAGTTCTAATCGGTAGAAATGGGGCTTTCACATGCAATATGGTTTTCCTTAATAAAATACATTTTTTATTTAAAATAAAGGAGTCAATTATCTAAAAAAAATTGTATTTATGTATTTATTTTTTTTACTTAATATTGTAAAAAAACAAAATACAATTTACAAACAAGACATTTCATGTTAAAGCCTAAACTCTGCTGCAAAAAAAAAATATATATATAATTTTCCTGAAAATTCCAGCAAAAATGGCGCAAAACATGGCGCAAAATGGGGAAAAAATGACCTGTCAACAGAGGGTGACAAAATCTCAAGTAGGCTGGCAATTAAAAGGGTTAAAAGTAGCTCTGCATGTTGGGTATTGTTCTGTTCGGGGGACCTTGCTTTGATTCTGCTTTTTTATCCTTTTTTTAGGGAAACTCTTTGCAACCAAAGAATACATTGAGGGATAACTTCCAGAAAACTATGGCCACATCAACAAGCCTGGTACACATAGAAAGCCTGAGGCGTGTACTTCCAGAGAATATATAGTTTGTGGGGGGTATTTCAAATGTAAAGGGTTGTTTTTCTGGAAAACTGCAAGGTGCGCATATTGCGTAGCATAGTTGTATTTTATCTGAAAATCCCCTAAAGCGCTGTTTCAGTTTGGGGGAGTCTCCTGGGCAGGAAAGGGTGTCTACCTATACATATGTGGTACCGCTGTAACCGGGGGAAATTGGGATTTCACGCGCAATAAGATTTTATTGACAAACTTTTTTATTTTTTAACATTTTTTATTACAAAAAAAACTACAAATTGTAAAAAATATTTTTTTTTTATTTTTTTGCACATATTTCACCCAAAAATATTGAGAATACACCTAAAAATGACAAACAAGACATTTCATGTTAAAACCCAGACTCTGCTGAAAAAAACAATATATCATTTTCCTGGGAAATCCCTTCAAAAATCACATTTGAACATGGGGAGCGCATAATAGTGCTAAATGGTCTGGCAACAAAGGGTGACAAAAACTCCAGGTAGGCTGGCACTTAAAGGGTTAAAGATTTCTGGAACATGTGCCTGTAGCAACACAAGCAGATTTTATGTAAATTGTTAGGGTTTGCTAAAAGCCATGTCGTGTTCATTTTAACAAGCCAAATTATTCATTTTGCATAATTTATCATTTTCACATATGAGAGCTTTATTGCTATTACAGAGCCGCATAATATAAAAGCTGGTTTTATATAGACACACAGTATTGACTTGCTTTATTAGCAGAAGTCGCCTGTCACTAAAGGCATTGCTCATGGACACCTCTTAGGCTTGTTGTGACCTCTGATGGTTTTTAAAAATCTATTATATTGTCAGCGGTAGAGTGGCAGATAGACTTTAGCAAGTGCAGTAACTATAGTAACGATGGAATGTGGAGCACATACGTTCAGCGCTTCTCTTGATACAAAAATATGTCAATGAAAAAAGCAATGAATCCTTTAACCCTAGGAAATGGATTAATGAAGTATAAACGCAGTGCAGGAACCACAGACAATAAACGACACTTCTATACTGTATGTGTACATGCTATCCACTCAGTTTGAAGCGTCCTTTTAACATGTTTTTGCAAACGCTACATTAAATGGCAGATAGTTCAGTTTTTTAGGGATATTTCAAAGATAAAACTATGTTTGAAGGAAGATAGACTGAAAATCAAGGGACACTGCACACCATGGATCTTAAACACAGATATAAAGGAAGATATAGTGTAGTTTTTGCTGAGTTACAATTTTATGTTGAGTTACAATTTTAGAATATGCTAAACCTCTTAGATTGAAGGTTTTAGCCTAGTCCACTGCCTTGCTGCATGTATTTGTATACTTTGATGAGGCTTGGTCGGTTATTATTAGGATTATAATTGTTCATTTTTAGAGCGCTAACATATTCTGTGGTGCTGTACTAGGTTAAAAACTGGAGGGCAAAACAAGTAATGTCTGTATGTAATGTCATGTCACTATGTTATGGGTCTGAAGTCACTGAAATGCAACAAAAACACATTGATGCATGAATACATTATGGAGGGAGGCGGGGGCACTGCTGCATGGAGTACTGGTAATCCTTTCATCATACTGTTTATGGCTTATGGGTCCCCTCTGAGTCCTTTTTCACTGTAGGGATATTGTGGGGATAAGCACAGGCACTTTACTTTAGAGGTATTATAATATAAGATATGATGTTATGATGAGGTTATATGGTTTATAGTATAGATATATAATATATGGTCTGTTATCAAAAGGGGATACATTAAAATGGTATTGCACATTGTTATTTTTTTGCACAGGGTTTGTCATTATGTGTTATGTACTTTATTGGGTAATTATGAGAGGTTACTAAGAGGGACTCTGTTAAGAGGGACCATTTAGCTTCTATTCATTAGTAATTATAATTCATAGTATTGCAGTGCCCTAGAGAAATTATGGTGTCAGTTATCTGTTATATGTATTTTAATGGTTTTTAATTGTGTATTTTGTCTTTGCCCAATTTAAATAATAAAAATTGGTATTACTTTGGAACAAACATAGTGGTGCAGAGGTTTTTGGTGTGTTTGGTGTGGAGGTTTTGGGGCTACCCCCACATTTTCTTTGGTATTGCATTGCTCCACCATATCACCGCACGCTGATTTATAGTTTTTTGGTGTTATAGGGTGCCGGTGCGGTGACACAAATTGTGTTTACAGTGAATACATTAGTGGAGAGAGCCCTGTCCTTGTGCATTTTCATCAAAATGTTTACAATACAAATTATTTTGGATTTTACTGTAGAGGCTATTTTATTAAAAGGACATCACAGTCACGAGTTTCGGTGAGTTTCCAAAACTCATCTTCTCCCCAAAAAATATTTTGGATAACCCCCTATGCACCTGTATCAGGGCAGTAAAAATGGCCATATTCAACAGCCATGGAACAGCAATGGAAGCAATCGCAGAAGATGAGTCCAACTTCGACCTTAACCTATAATGATGTCTGATGTCTGTGTAAAAAACAACAACCTTTAGTGAGGCTTACTGATTGATACAAATGCAAAATGATATCCATGGCAAACCTCCATTGCATTAAATCTGGAACTTGATTGCTGATTCCATGTGAAGATTTAATAAGGCTATGACCAAGCCCCTAACCCATCCGAGTACCTGCGTTGCTCGGTTTTCACAGAAACTCCTTTTGTTACTGCTGTAACCAATCCCATTTGGCAGTTTTGAAGACCCCTCTTGTCTGAGACATGCTTCTACCCCCCCCCCCCAGCCTATAAGAATAACTGGGCGCTGGAGCAAGGCCCAGTTAAGGAAAAGTAGCTGCAGGCCATGAAAACACTGTGCGTTTTTTTGTGAAATCCCAGGGGTTTCACACAGTGGGATATTCCAAAATGGAGAGATGCAGGGAAAGATGCCACAAGGTTAAAAATGAACTATTTTAGCAGTGTAAAAATAATACTAATTAAACCACTGGCCAACATCAACATTTCCATCTATTGACTGCCAGTAAAACTCTAGTTCACACCTCAAAACTGACATGCCACCACAACTGTGTAACTGTTACTATCTTATTTTTTAGTTTTATAAACACTACAATGAGTAGCCTGAGGAATGGCTGAAATGAACTCATATTTAAAATACATTTTATTCACCTGAAAAATACAATGAATTCCAGCCATTCAGAAGGCTTGAAATTTGCTTTTGGACAAATACTCTATAGCAAGGGTTCTGAAATATAATTCCTTGCGCCTCTTTGATGCACTTGGCAAATAAAGATGATTCTGATTCAGTGCTATTAGTACTTGAGACCCTATCAGGTGGTACAAGGCTGCAGACTGACCTGTTCCCCAAACTGATCTGCTACCATCTATACTCCACCTATGTCAGATTTGCTCAGTACAAAGGTTGAGGAAAACTTTTCATCCTTTTTGGTGTGCTTTTCACCTTGATTTTAGGTTTCTGACAACCCACATGCACCATCCAGGCGGTAGTTGGAAAATAAAAGGTGGTAAAATGCTTGGAAGCCATGCGCTATAGCATTGTGAAGCCTAAATTGCTATGAAAATAAGTCCTGAATAAAGTTGGCGAATTGCAACTGTTGGAATACACAAATTTGCTTCCTCAACATATAAGCTCAAATACATAAATTAAACGTATTACCGTATTCAAATTTTTAAAAGAATATGGCACCAAGGTCATCCTGCAGCATAGATGAGAGAGTTGGGTTGCCACATAGATGTAAGAAGGCTGTGGGTCAAGTTTCACTACAAACAAGAGATTGGTGTCATTTCGAGTGTGGAGCACTATGGGCTACTAGCCAAAGTCTTTTTAATTACACTTTGATCACCGTGGTGATAGGAACTTGTCACTAACATGCCAAGTTATTCTAGAGTTTTAAAAAAATGGTTAATTGATACTGCTGTGTGCATTTGCATGCATCCTATGTGTGAGTACATGCTTTATAGCTTTAGGCTTTTCTTGATTAAAGCTGTTATAAATATACTGGGAAATAGTTGGAAGGAAGATTTATGGCATTATTTACAAAAATGATACATATAAATTATTTTTTATTGGTATTAGTATTCAACATTAGTAATGAGTCCAGAGGATGTCTGTAGTTAAACATTGCAAATACCTGAAAGCAAAAGGCTCTGTTCTCGCACAGGAACAGGGGCCTAGCTATAGGCGGTGTGACCACATCGGGTCCCAGGAGGTCGGGGGACCCCATCATTGTTGCTACTCCACCTTATTTAACATATTTGTGCTCCCTTGGCATCATTTAGAAAAAGCACCACTTGTCTCTGCTTTTTCATTTTTTGTTGTCTAGCTGCATCCAAATGAGTTAAAAGATAGATAAAAATTTACTGTATGAGCATTCAAAGGGCCCTATTTATTATTCGCACAGTGTCTGTCTTTCACTATGTTGTCTCTTTTCCAATTCGCTCCTTGTTTCTTCTTTTTTATTTCACTTCTTCTCTTTCTTTTCTCTGATCGTGCAATAGTTAACAATCCCTGATAGGGACGGGTCCCCTACCATGCGGACAACCAGGTAAAGGGGTCTGATATTCTGGATTATACACGTATTACAAGAGGCCAGACCACCACAAAAGAGATGGACACAAGTGGGCATAGAACTTTGGGTTCAGGGCATTTATTTAGCATTGTACAGTTTAGCATATATGTTAAAATATCATTTGAATGACAGGAATACCTAGAAGTTTATGTTTCTAGTTAAATAGTGTTGAATCTAATGGCGGTGTCCAGCAATCATGGGGGATTGGATGTTGGATTGATTTGAACTGTATTGTACTCTATTTTCTGAGATGTGTAAAACAATTCTAAATAAAGAATATTTTTTAAAAACTTGAATTAAAGGGCAAAAATTAGAAAAATATTTTCTCATCTAAATGTCTTCACCATAAAACATCAGTTGGCTATTTCTCTAAGGCTATTCCCCGAGATTCTTCAGGGGGTGGCAGCCTTCCCTGTAGAATTGGAGAACATGCCCTAAGGCCCAGCCACTCTGTTCATGATTCTTTTAAACTATTTGCTTTGCCTTGGGTGTCTCCTCCAAGAAAATGCCCAACTAAATAGGAAATCTCAGAGACTCAGAAACCCTCACAATTTGAATTTCACAATTTCAAATAAGGATCCATAGATGCACAGTCATAAAAAGCCATTGATCAAGAATGTAACCTACTATAGCCTTCAAGGAGATTAGAGACAGGCTTAGGAAAATCATGGCCAACAAGAAGATTGCAGCAGTTCAGACGGATTCTGTACTATAAAACCTGGGTGCCGTGGGTTGTCCTTTACAGCTTAGCCCTACCTGGGACCAGCTACCAAATTTAATGATTTGGGGATTAGGGCCTTATTGGTGCTCTTCACAATAGGGAACAGAAGGAAGATCCCAATGCTGCCTTATTTCACCTTTTTCAAATAATAATTGAAGCCAAAAGTGATCCTATACCCAGAAAAAATGTTTAGGTCATTGGCTTCTATCCCCAGCCCAGTGCCCCAAAACAACCTTTGTTTCTTTTTTCACTTAAGCCTTTGCCCAATATTTAAACCAACACAAACTCAATGTACATAGCAAAAGAGCGCCAGCCACATGGTTTGGTTGATGAAATCATCCATCCTTTATTGAAAACCGTGGTAAAAAGCCATTACAGCAGATAAAACATCATACGCATATAAAGAGCAGACCCTGCGTCTACGCATTTCGAGCAAAGGCTCTGACATGATTAAGAGCCTTTGCTCGAAACGCGTAGACGCGGGGTCTGCTCTTTATATGCGTATGATGTTATGTGGCTGGCGCTCTTTTGCTATGGACATTGATCGTATCAGGAGGTGAGCTCTTTTTGCCTGGTGCCTATCGTTTGGATCTTGTTGCATATTTATGTGGTCTGAGGCTGGCAATCAAGATATTTTCCATGGAAACAAACTCAATGTAGTCTGCCACATTGCTCCCTGGCCAAGCAGCACTACCCCCTGGTTCTTTCCAGCGATGATACATTCAGTTATAGGACACACAGCTCAGCCTTATCAGTTATAACTGAAAGCACTGCAACCTAACTGCCATTATGTGACAGTTTCGCTTGTTACTGAATTAATTAGCATATGGCTGCCATTCAGACATCATACTGCATCATACTGCATACTGTTAGTATTGTTTTACCAATATTTGATAAATGCTTTAGTAAAGAAAAAAAGCACAGGCTGTTTTGGGTCCCTGGACCAGGGATGGAAGGTGACAACTTAACACACTTTTCTGAGTATAGGTGCACTTTAATTAAAGCAGAATCCTTTATCAAATGATGATTTGTAAACATGTGATGCCATGGTTGATCATTGTAATAAGCATTTGGATAGTGAATGAATAGTTAGAGCAAACACCATGTAATGGGGATGGGATGTCAATTACTTTGTGTATAGGGGGCAGTGAATTGTAGTTAATGATGGGTTTTTAATGACTATAGCCATGACCAGACAGGGCCGGATTATGAGGGTCAAGGGGCATGCGTCCTATGGCCTCCACCACTTGCTCTGCGAAGGGGGCCTCCACCAACTCTTGGGTTATGGTCTCGTCTAGGAGGCTTTTCAGTCTTTGGCCTGACGGTCCGAGGGACCGGCAATAAAGCTATAGGCAGCAGTGTTGGCCACCTGCATGCTTGTGCAAACCTTTGTCTTCTTTTTGCAAACCAGCAGCCAAAGCCACCACAGAGCAGGACTGAGAGTCTAGAGCAGCAAATCCACCGTCAGCAACGCTACAGGGATGGGTGGGTGCAGAGCTGTCAGTCAGTGGCCACTTACTGCACATTAGCCACCAAGCACAGCTGCTGGCAACTCAATGTAGGGGAACTGTTCTCTGCTGGACCAGCTGGGCAACTACGCCAACCTCCCCCAAGAATGCCAAAGCAGGAGCTCCCGAGCAGCACGCACCCACACAAGGGTGACACAAGGGACTCGATTTGACATTCTAGTAAGTGGGCAGTTGCCAGACAACCACCAATCAGTTACTTGGCTGGACTATTACATTGAATCTAGGGACCCCACCTTATTTTGTGAACAGGGGCCTCCACAACACTTAACCAGGGGATAGAAAATATGTTAGGTTTAGCTTCATGAAAAGTGTATAGCCATGTTGAAAGAACGTTTTAACCCAGAAAATGTATCCTTTGTTTTAGTGCCAACAGTATGCAATCTTATACCTCCATGACGTGAAATACATCTTTAGTCATTACTCCAGTATCATTTGCCCTGACACAGGGAGTGCTGTTAATACTGGGACAACAGGATAGGTTATGAGGTAGTAGAGTGTTTTGTGTTTTTGTTGTGGTTTTATGTTTTTGTTGTGGTTTAATAGTGTTCACACATGTAGAGTGGAACCATATGAATTGTAAGGGAGAGGAGCACTGTTTTTTTCTACCTGTAGGTAAAAGTGACAGTGATTTAAAACAAAAGAAAAGTTAGGTGGACTGTTCTGGAAGAATGCAGCAATAAAATGTGATAGGGGTTCTACCTCCCCCATTGGTCACATTTATTAACAGCGTTAACCTACCCTTGATCAACCTAACCTACCCCGCAGCAGGCGCCTGCTTTAAGCAGGGGAAAAAAGGCGACAAAGTGACAAGAACACAATTCAGTACAGCTAGGCAGTGTGTGTAGATGACATATTTTCTTATAATAAACTAAATTATGGATTTCAGGGAGACAGGAGTCATTAATGTGCCTCTTACTGTTTTAGGCAGGGACAGGCAGGCAACTGTCAGTGCTGCATTGGAATCACAGTCACAATGACAATTGGAAGATCAGGAGCAATGTTAGAAAATATTATTTTACAGAAAGAGTAGTAGATGCTTGGAACAAACTTCCAGCAGAGGTAGTTGAAAAATCAACAGTCACTGAATTTAAACATGCCTGGGATAAGCACACATCTATCCTAAGATAAAGAGTACATACAGTATACACATAAGGGCAGACTAGATGGACCGTATGGTCTCCTTCTGCCGTCAACCTTCTATGTTTCTATGTTTCTATGTTAATTCTTACATGCAATCAGTCATGTGAATCAATTATGTCAAAGTGACAGTTTAGTTCTGCAAGCCAGTAATATTTTACTATCTAACATAGATGTTTTTTTTTAGGTTCAAACTAATAGGATCTACACCACACCAATAACTGTAGCTCATTCTGTGTAAGTAACAATATATTAAAGCACACCATTCACTCTATTCAAATGGCACTGACAGTCAAATGAATATCCATGTTAAAGATGTTCCCTGGGAGTTGGGAAATAAAAAAACACAATTATTGCAGAAAGACTGTTCTGTAAAAGCCAAAATCTAAGCAGATATAGAGCACCCCTGGTAGAATCATAAAATCCTGTGTATTGTAGCATAATGGTTAACTATTATAATATAATATATAATATTATAATTATAAAATATTAACACTAATACATCCATTAGGAATTTTTAGCTGTATATCTGGAAAAATCTAGGGGGTTTCAATAATAGCTGAGAAGACTATACGTGTATAAAGCTTTATGTGCTTTAAATCAGCTCAAGTTTACTCAGCCACCATTTATTATATTTTTTTTTCTCAATTTTCAGAAATGCCCCTTTGACAAGCAACATGTGGAGCTGCCCGTCAAAATGTATTAACATGGTTGAAGCAAACTTACATAAAACTGAGTACACAGCAGGCTTTAGCAGTCAAGAAAATTGCCCATTAATTGCATTTTTCAGCCTAATCAAGGCATTTAACACCTTTAAATTACTCATAACACTGCTTAATGTTTCACTTCTCTGAGCAGACTCTTAAGTAAGAAGCACATCTGCATTTGCCAGCACACTGGCCCCATTCTTTTGACAGTTGAGCAGAGTGCGCAATGCATTTGCACACATCCGTTATAGGTGTTTGAGCGCCATCTGCTGTTAGCAGGCCCATATTAAATGACGGCACTGTGCTATTAAAAGATGCATTCTTCGTCCAAAGCAGATTTTATAGCTTTGTAGATTTTAAGAGTGAAAAAGGCTCGGCGAGCTATTTCAATGATTCTGCGAACCTCTGCATTTTTGAATAGACAGAATTTTGACATATTGTTCCAACTCACAATAAAGTGGAAACAATCCTTCTCCTTTAACCACTTTTTGTGTTACCCCCTTCCTTACCAGGCCATCTTTCAGCATTGGGTCTATCTAACTGCAAATATCTATTTAATTTTTGAGCCTACCTGTTATTTATATTATTTTTTTAAGGGACATCTTCAACCTTTTTTGTCAATAGATGAAGATATATATATATATATATATATATATATATATATATATATATATATATTGGGAAAAAAACTGTGAAAATTATAAAACAATGATTGTTGTTTTATGTATATCTTTCCTTCTTTTAATCTTTTTTTCTAACAATGTTTCAAAGGATTTCAAGACAAAATATGTGTAAAACTATTACCATGTATTTTCTAAATGGATGCTATTTGTGATATGTATTTACTGGTTAGGCTAACTTCAAGACTTGAAATGAGTAGAGCGTAGTCTAGATTTTTGAGGAATATATTTCTGTTGCTGGGTCTATGGCATCATGCACCATGCTGCCAGAACAGATGTTGTACAGTGCCAGAACATAAGAACAACCGTTGTAGTTACTACTTTTTAGAATGCTTTCCCCCAAAGGCAGGGGTCCTCAACCTGTAGCTCGGGAGCCATGCATGGCCAGCAGACTCTTGCTATGTGGCTTGCAAAGGTCTGCCAGACCATAACTCTTGTGGAAGCTAGAAGTACTTTGGGCTGAGGGCTGCCCATTGTAAGTACTTTACCTGGGGGCTAATGCAGAGTTGAACAGGCAGAGAAACATTCTGGCTCCCCCAGTTTTTTAAGGGACATTTATGTCAGATTCCTGGTAAGCACCAGGACGATAGCTGGGTTGGAATGACTCTTGACCTGCCTGATTATGTCATTTTACCTCTTGAGGGCCAGTGGATAAGTATTTTTTGGGCTGGAGTTACCAGTGGGTACTGTATTTATTCAATCTTGAAGGCCTTGGGGGAATCCATGCTTGCTTGCGTGCAAATGTGGCTCTCATGGTACGAAAGGCTGGGGACCCCGGCCCTAAGGAATACATCTCAGCTTTTGGCTTTTTTTTTAAGGAAAATTATATTATTTCACCCAGATAGAACAGGAAGGTGTTAAATGACTTTTGCCATGTCATAGTAACTATGTAACTAGACTTTCTCTCAAGAAGAACTAAAATTAGATCTATGGAAAGAGCTCTGCTCTAAAGGCTCTTATAGCCTTATTTTACTTACTATAGTGTTCGCACTATAAGACGCACAAGCCCATTAGTGGCACCTAGAATTTGGAGGATGAAAATGAGAAAAAAAATATTCTGAACCAAATGGGTTGCTAAAACAATGCCCCCCTCCGCCCAAGTACCAAATAATAGGCAAGGTGCAGAATCCCTGCATTACAGAGTGGCATTCTCCCCTCTCAATGCCCATAAGCATTGTGGCATTCCCCCCTCCCAATCCCCATAAGGAGTGTGGCATTCTGCTACATGGTAGCATCAGTTAGGTAAATGTACTTTTGTTTGTTTTACATTCACCAGATAAGATGCACTGACATTTCCCCCTCACTTATTGGGGGAAAGTGTGTCTTATAGGGCGAGCTTACACAAATATACATCCTGTTATGAATAAAGTGGCAAGTGGTTAAAAAAACTTGCACTTGATTGGGTTATTGGATGGGGTCATTCTTCACGTGAAATACTGTTTTTTCTAATGAGGTAGATATCTTATTGTACAAATTTGAAAATAGCAGCAACCTATATGAATGTGAAATTAGCATTTCCAACTCACTAACTGAATGTCTTCAAATTTCCTATAGGCTGCTGGTATTTACAATTATCCTACTCAGTAGAAAAAGTGCCCCCATCACAGGTTGCTTCAGAAAGCAATACTTTTAAAGCGGACCAACACTCAAAAATGACTTAAACCAGACCAACACAACGAACAGTGCTCATATGCATCCCTCCCCAGGACAATTAAGATTGCATAAAAATTAATGAACCTTTTTCTAATATCTGCTGTAGTGAATTTTAGAAACAAGATGGCAGTTCATGTATTTGTAGGCCACCTGCAAACAGGAAGTGCTGCTGGGCTTCCTGTTACTGTGCATTGCCAGTTATGTCAGTTGAATCCAGGCAGCAGCATGGCTGAGATGCTGGGAGAGAAAGCTCCAAAATAGTCGCTACTTTTCTTTTCCAACTGTGCCAGGCTGTTGGTCCGGTTTAAGTCTGCATCAGAAGTACTAATGGAGCATGTGTCACAAAACCTAAATGTAACATTGGGGATATCCTATTAAAATGTAAAAAAAATGTACTGTTAATAATAAAATAAAATAAATGTTACTTTTTCTTATACTATATGGATTCTTACAGAAGTCTATGCTATTGTTTTTCTCGAAAGCACTTTTGGGCCTGCGGTAACCTATTTCTGACCTCCAATTAAAATGAGTTCTACATTTATGGGAAGTCACTAAATAACTTTAGTTTTTTTGAAGAAATTTCATTAATCAACGTGTTTGGCTTTGGCAATTCAGAATTATTTGTACAAAAATGTGAGCATTACAAACTGTAGAGTGTTGCTCAATTCAGCCTAATCAGCATGGGCATGGCATGGGCTCAAGGATCTCAAGGGTCTGGGTCAAAGGTGCTGATTACTTTCTGTACTCGGATTATAAGGTGTTCTCTTAGGAATTATTTTTAAAACTGGAGGGTCTGAAATTGCTGGCACTAGGCTTTAACTTCTAATCTCCTGTGATTAAAAATAAAAGCTAGATTTCCCCCAGCGCAGTCACAGACATCTAATAGACAATCTATTTAGTTCTAACCCTGTCTACTTTTCCAATTGTCAATACATTTTATATTTATAACTAGAACTAGACTTTTCAGTTCCTAAATCCAACCAGGTATCACATGACACTACACTGTAGCTACATGTTATACATTATAAATCATCTTTAGCTATACTTCTCATGCATAAAGATGAAGCATTCTTTGCTCTATGCATGTCTGCATGGCTTATTGCATGCATATGTAGGTTTGCAGCAACAGATAACACTGGCTTTTTCTGTCGCCTTTTAATAATATATAACTAGTCAGTGAGGAGGAATTGCGGCAAAGCATTATGCATAATGGAACACAATAGAACTCCACTGTGTCCATCAGGTAGCTTAAAGACTGTTTTGTATGTTTTATTTATTTATTCATTTTTATTGGACCTACATAAATTAAAGCTCTACACCATCCTTGGGTAAAACAGTGTGCAAATTTGTATGCTTATATAGATACTGCATATTAATTTGTTTTAATTAGATTATGTTAAAAAAAATGTTTTGTGTACTAGTTTAGGGAAAACACTGCCAAAAAGTAAAAAAGAACATGCAGAGACCATCTTCAATTCCCCATGTTTTTACTGTTGTCAAACGAGAAGCTGGCCTGTTGGAGCTTAGAGTGCAAAACATTGTGACTAACCTTAAAGTGCTCAATCTGGGTTTTATCCTTATTTTTCAGAAATTTACAGTTAGCGTGTTTTGCAATGTATACTGTACAAGCAATTCCCTTAAAGTGATCCTATACTCAGAAAGGACGTTTTTGTTGTCCCCTTCTATCCCCAGCTCAGTGCCCCAAAACAGCCTGTGCTTCTTTTTGTACTAAAGCCTTAGCCCAATATTCATAACAAGGACTGGATGCAGTTGGCCATATTGCTCCCTGGTTGAGCAGCCCCGCCCCCTGATGCTTTCCAGCGATGACACATTCAGTTATAGTGCACACACTGGATAGAACTTCAATCTGTTAGTGTTTATATGAATATTGGACAAAGGCTTTTTTAAAAATAGAAACACTGCCCATTTTTCGACACTGGGTTGGGGATGGAGGGTGAAGACATAAACTTCCTTTCTGGGATCACTTTAACCCTGAAAACTGAACATTTGCTTTAAACATGCTCTGTATTAGGAACAGCATCGAAATTGGTCTCTGTGTGTTCTGCGGACCAGAGCCAGGCTGGAGAAGGTGGACACTTACACCCTCGCAGCGGTTTGTGCTGTAGGTTGGCCTGGCCAGAGAGCACTGGCAGCGGGTGAGACTCAAGCGAGGCATCACTGCAACCAGCACTTGCTCAAGTCTTGCCAGATCTACGACCAGTGCCTCGGTGTTCATACCATAGTGGCGGTTTGAGGAAACCTGCACTGAACCTTTCCTTCTATTGTCTACTGCACAAATAGTGGCATTAAAGTGGACCAAAAGTCAAAAGATGTTTAGTAAATTACACCCCTAAAGCCCCACTCTGGCAATCAGTGACATAAACTATTTGAGAGGACTTAACTCCTTGCAGATGTTATGGAATAGCAGGTAGTTTCTATGCTGCATAACTGCATGGGAGCGGCCATCTTGCCACATGCATGTGTACAGCTTATGAAAAACCCAGTGCCACAGTCAAAATTGCCATCAGTCATCAGCTGTGATGACTGAAAGAATTGTAACATTTTGGAAGATATATTTGGTGATGTGTGGTAAATCCAGAGTCCTGAGTGAACAGTGATAAAGAAACTTTGTTATAGCTTTCCCCTCACATACACACACTCCCTCTAGCAGCTGGTTATTCAGTGTAGGTGTTTATATAACATAATATACAAGCTGTCCATGTTTCTGAGGCATTTATCTCTGTTTGGTGTGGGCTGCTGCTGGCACAGCTCTCCCCTCATGCTTATGTGTGTGACAAGATGGCCGCTCCCATGCAGTTCTGCAGCAAAGAATTGGCCTGTTATTCAAGAACATCTCAAATAGCTTTTGCCAAGGGGAGGGGGGGAGCAATTTACTAAACTTTTTTTTCTGACTTTTGGTCCATTTTAAATTACACTATAATGACATGATTAAACATGTAAACACCAATAATAATAACACTGAATAGCCAATTTATTCACTTAATATGTATGTATGTCTCATACATACATTTTAACATAATATGTATGTTAATCTGTATGTATGAGAGCTCCCTCCTCTGCCTTGCCCGTCACTTCATCTCTGCTCTTCAGCCAATATAGCAGCAGCTACGCGGACAGATTTACACAGCGTTCTTTGCGCAGTGGATACGGGTGATTAGATGGACAAAACCTTTCCACAAACCTGCTTGCTCAGGAGTAAATAAGCCATGGCTACAGTGTTTTATGCAATGCTGCTGAAAACCTTGCTGCAAAGCTTTTTGCCGTGGTTTCCATGGCAACTGTTGAAGTGAAGGCAAACCTGTGTCAATGAATACACTCATTTACATCTGTATTTATACCTGATTGCAACGCTATTGACGTCCTGATACTGGTCAAGGAAAACATTTGGAGTTTCCTGTCAAACAAGCACTACAACAACTTCAGAATTCAGAATTAGTTTTGCTAATCAGTATTGGGTTAAAGTTTGAGATTTGCTGGGTGAACAGGATTTTGGCAGAATTGTGTGAAATTCATCCAGCTGTAACTTTAATAATAGAAAATGCCAGTATATATCCTATTTGACAATAAATGTTTTTTTTTAATAAAAGATATATAGACACTCATATACCTATAGTAGAATTTCTACTACTAGAGTTTGTCAAAGTAATGTATTTGTAGATCAAAAAAAGAATCCCCCGTCCATGCTAGCTATAGCAAAATCTGTATATAATGCCAGAGCCCACATTTACCAAATTAAAAAGATGGTCCAGAAAACTATAAAAGCAAACATTATGCTCACCTTTTGTCCCCCACAGTGGACCGGCCCTACCTACCGGCCACTCACCAGCTTACTTGGCAAGGCCTTGGCACACCCCTGGCAGGGTGTGGGCGTTCATCATGGGCAGGCCTCACGATCCAGTAAGCTGGTGACTGCCAGGGTAAAACAAATGAGCTTCAGGGAACAAGCAGTAAGTATGCCTTTTTTTCATTTGATTGCCTAGACCATCCCTTCTTTTTACGGTGAATACTAATTATCTTTATTTCTATGGCACCAGATATTCATGTACAAACAGTAATAAATGACTTACAATCTAAGAGGTTAATAGGGGTGACATAAAATGTCATGTCATTCAACTGTCCTTAATGCAATTTCTGGTGTTTTAAAAATGTTATCGTGCCGCCATTACCCCCAATAAAAAAAAACAGGAATTCTAATAGGTGCTGTATGCCTGCAATCCTCTTTTGACAGCTCCCTTGTGGGCACTGTGTGTTTTCATCTTAAATTTTGTGGTTTACCCGTATTCCCAGCCGGCGCTAGGTGTCTCTAGTGCATTGGCTTTTACAAGCCCTGCGCTGCGCACAACACCCAGCCCGGAGCGAGCGAATGCAGAAAACATCTCCAGCTCTGCAGTGTGGGTGCAGAAAGCCTCTTTCAAGAGACGCTCATCTTGCGCCAGCACCAAATATTAATGAATGAGGTTTCCTGTTTCTTTATATACATTGGCTATAAGGGACCTCCATTATTACCAATAACATATTGGAGTTAAAAGAGTTAATTATCATTTCACACTAAAAAGAAAGAAATCCACCAAAATAAGAACTCACAGAGTTCCTTGGACCCTGGCATTCTTGCCAAGCAATTTGAAGGTATCTGGCTGCTTCCGGAAACTATAGCACAGAACCAGATTTTTATCCCGATATACTTGAACAGCCACATTTGGGTAATGAAGAACCAGAATTGATATTATACAACATGTTCACCTTTTTCTTAGAGGCTGATTTATTAATAGCGACATGTAGCGACAGTTGAGCGACTGTAGCGGTATTTTCACAGCACCCGCTAGTAGTCACTGTGCTTGGCCGTTGTTCGGTTGTTGACAGCGACTCAGACGGTGTGGCGTAATGTTGAATACAAGGTTACGAGTCGCTATTTGACAGGTTCCGCGATGTATGGGTGCGCATGATAGCGACTGGTCAGAGCGACCGGCTTCCACCATATTCATCGCTCAAACATTTTTAAAATAATTTAGTAATATGAATACATTAATATCAGACCTGTAATATCAATTCTGTACATTTTTTTCCCTTAATAAAATTATCTAAAATGGCAGAAGTGGTCACAGAATTTTTCACATTTAAAAAAAACAAAAAAACAATTAATAACAATTAATTATGAATATTTAAAGATTGTTCCATTGAAATGCATTGGAGAGCGCCAGGTAGCAAGAGGTCATACCTGTCGCTGTTCAAGGTCGGACGCTGGCGCTGTGGGCTGAGGCTGGAATAATGATGAATGAGTGGCTATCTGGCGCTATCTCAGTCGCTAAGCAGGATCGGCTTGATAAATGTGTGATTGTGGTGGGGAGCCGGCGTTCTCGTGGCGGGGCCCGTCATTACCGGCCACTCACCAGTCGCTACCTGTCGCTATTCCTTCATAAATAAGGGCCTAAGTCTCATCCTAAGTGCTCAATTGATTCTTCACAGATGGCGCTTATAGGGTTGATTCAATACAGGTCATAAAAAAAAATTAAAAGTAAACTTGCAAGTGAGAACTCTCTCTCACATGATTTGCTTGATTCAGGAGTCATGTGTGAGACAATCTCACATATACAAAGGCAGTCAAGAAAGCCATTCAAGATCCCTTGCACTGTACCCTATTTGAGCGAGAAATCTGCTTAAATCCCCCACTCCAGTAGCGTTGGGATGTTGCTTGGTATTCCTGGTTTTCCTGTTATAATGATTTTATAATGATTTTAATTTTAGTGTTCCCAAAGTATGCCATTATATGTTGTTGGTTTCTGACAGGACACCTTTGTTATAAACTAGCCGTTTAAGCCCCCCTCACTCTGCAAAGTGGTCACCCCATGGAGCGTGTGGAGCTGTATGGGAGCGCATGTTAGCGACTGCTCATAGCGACCGACCGACCATATTCAGCAAAAAAACAGCCTCACAAATCTCTGGCGCTGAAAAATATTTGTTTGAAGCCCAGAGCGCAGGAGGCGGTGTGTTTAAAGTGTGTTTTCAAGCATCTAGCCACTAGTAACAAAGCGAAAACATATGGAATTACATTGTA